>JAFIRS010001737.1:0-302467 GCA_018342105.1 Gonioctena quinquepunctata | reverse complement strand
ATCCCTATTGGGATTCGAGAAAAAGAATTCAGCTCAAATCGCATGCATGAATCTACATCTCCTGTTAATATTGTACTCTGAGACTCATTCGATTGGATTGCAACATCATTTCAGGATCATACATAAATGACGAAGAGAATCATATTATTTTTCCATTCTATGTTGATGTTGAGCCGGGCTATCAAATATCGCCAAAAAGAAAAGCTTTGCCAGGAAAAAGGTCATTCCACAAGTGTTTGCTGGAAGGCAAAGACATACATTGTCAGCGAAAGATCTTAATTTTCGGAAATCTATTGGTACTCGAAGCAAACAGTGACAAGTTGAATATTTTCAAAGAACCAGTGGTCGATCATTCTCTCATAAGTCTACACGAGCATACACATAAGCCGTACGGATCACCATTGTTCAAGAATTCAGATGAAATCCGAATTGCAATCAACAATCAAGATGTAATACTCGACATTGCCGACAGTTTCATTTACATTGAGGGAAAATTCAAACCAAAAGAAGTGAACAAAGTATGCTATCTTTCCAACAATGCTTTGGCATTCCTCTTCGATGAGATCCGCTATGGGTGGTTAGCAAGTTGCCGTTCTTCGAAAACCAGGCATAACACTCCACACTCCACAATGAAGAATATGGTTTCATTTGGTCAATCACATTCCACATGCTTTCGATAACTGGATGGGGAGTTTCCGATACAAAACAACACATAATTGATCCACCCAGTCATTTATTCAGTGGAAAACTTCCTCTCAAATATTTGATGGGTTTTTCCGAGGATTATAAGGAGAGCATTATGAATGCAAAACAAGAACTGATTTTGATTATAGCTCGCTCATTCAAGAATTCATATATTGGATAAGTTGATGCCACTTTGGAAATCACAAAGATTGAATGGAAAATAAAACCCGATGACAAGCAGCTCAAATTATTCAGTAGAATAAATAAGAGTGCTCTGAATTCAAAAATCAAGTTGGCTCATCGTGAATTACCCTCATTGCGTAGCACATCTTCAGACATATTGCCCAATAAAACAACACTTTGGAAACACCTCGCTTCATAATTATTGGTTTTCAAAGTACCAACGTATCCGAAAACAGAACACTGGATGTGACAAAATTCATAAATGCAGACATTAATAACATCCGAGAGTATTTGAATTCCGAAGTCTACCCATATGAGCGTTGGAACCATGACTTTTCTTCAGTTTACTATGCATATTAGGACTTCCAACGTAGTTATTATGACAAAGATATGAGTGAACCTTTTATGGACCTTGAGGCATTTCAACAGAATCCCCTGTTCATCATTGATTGTTCACATCAACCGAATGCTACAAAATCATCTACAGTGGATATCAAGCTGGAGTTCGAAACAAGAAAAACAAAATTTCCAGGCAACACCAAAGTCTATGCACTCATTATACTCGACACCTTCTTGTTTTACAATGCATTGGATGGCTCTGTTCGTAATTCACAATGAAATGTTAAATTTTGTATTTTTGTGCTATATCTGAATATTTTTAAGTATATCAATAATGTTTATGTGTAATGGAAAAATAAATAATCAAGATGTTGTAAATATATGTTGTATTTCATATCAAATATCTACATGATCATATTCATCATCATGTTCATCATATAGTTGATATTTCTCGATGGTGTCATCGGGCAGGGATGGTAAAAGGGTGTGGACAAATCCTTCCAGATCCAATTTGATCATTTCTTCACAGAACTATGGTATGATGATGGCGCCTTGACTGAATTCCTCACAAAGAACTGCACCCTTGTTGTACTTCTCGGATAAATGTGCACATCTTTGGATTTCATCTTCATCGAAGCAAACATTCAAATCATAGACTGTAGCATGGAGGGCATCTCCAGCCAAAGCATTCAAATAGGAACGTAGTCTCTCGATGGCTGTATTGATGTCGACGGCTTCCACCCAATGTTGGGTGCATCCATATGTTCGAGAATTGGAAACTGAAACGAAAAAAAAAAGAATTGTTAATATATTCCATTGATATTCAAATTATTTTACCTACATGGGAAAAATGTAATGCTCCAAATATAATTATCATTCAATGAAGTTGAATTCTACTAGAGTCGAGTTCTTAAACCCCCTGATAATACTTGTGGACTCAGGACCCAAATATGTTATTGTATATTTGAAATCTGAAGCATTTATGCAACTGACACTGTCCGCATTGAATTCATCTGAAATACTTTTGACAACCATGATTTGAATAAAGTATTATTATCATCACGTAATGTCATTAGAATAGATCTACCAAAACGAGTGTTACAAATCGTCATACAAATTATGTTGAAAGCTTTACCGATGAGTAATGATGATATTGCTCTTTGTTCAAAAACTCCCACCCTCTGTTCAATTATTGAAGAATTGATACTCTTCAAATCCACAACTTTTGGAAGAGAAGACATAGTGAGGCTGTATGAAAAAATAAAGATTATATACATCATATAAATATAAATAATGATGATATTTCTCCCTGTCAAAACACCCCCTAGTGGTTTTTTCACTTATTCATTTGTTTATCAATTATCGCGGTGTTGGTTGCCAAAATAAATAAAGTTTGCATTGATGTTTCTAAATTTCTTATTCATTGAATTGTCCTGCCGAATTACACTCGATGTTTGTATTGATATCGGGTAAATTTGTGTTGTTCAAATTCTTAACTGTTTCCTTTAGCAACTTGACTCGAAAAACTGTAAACCTAAAAACGCTTCACCTTCGGTGTCGCGTTTTTAATAGTTGACAGTTTTTCTCGTCTAATCGCTAGGCAACAGTTTCTCATTAAACAACCCAAATTCACCCGATAAAATACAAACCACTCGTGCAATTATAAGTGATAAAAAATACACTCAGTGAATTGAGACACCACTTCTCGTACATCCCCACCCCATTTTTAGTAGATGGGAGTGTGAAGGTCATTGCGCACTCGACCATCAACACACTCATCAATACTCGCAGTTCACTCTTAGCTCTCTCACAGGATGAACGCCCTCCTCGCTTGGAGAGTGCAAGGATTCATGAAGGTCATTACCTCACAGAATGTATGTACCTACGCCACAACTTTAGTTGGGGTCAAACATAAAAATCAAGATCAAATCTCAAGTTTGCCGAAACAATCCCAATATCAAAACTCAAGGTCAAATCTCAAGGTCAAAACTTAAGGTTATCAATCTCAAGGTCAAATTCAAGGTCAAAACTGAAGGTCGAATCTCAAAGTCGTCGAAACCCAATGTCAAAACTCAATGACAAATCTCAAGGTCGAAAATAGATACAAGTCGGAATTCCGAATTACAAGTCGGAATTGTAAAATTGAAAAAAATTTGCCACTTCTACGCCTTTGTATTATTTGAACTGTTGATCACTGTTTTCTATTTGTTGGCCAAATGAAGGCTTCATTCTCTTGGTATCTGAATAATTTCTCGACGAACTCCCATGTAACAGTGCATTTATGTAAGAATTTAATTCAGAACAAAACATATATTTACCTATTTTAGTACAAAATCCGTTAAATCAACATGTAACATTTATTTAAGAAACAAAATTTACTCCTTGATTATAAACATAATATAAAACTTTCACTAAACATAATCTATTAAAGTAAAAAATCCAAACGACGTTTTCCTGAGCAAGTCTTTCAATAACTTTTTCTGCATTTAGATTTTTTTTCCAAATGTGATGTGATGGGGGTCTCAAAAATTGCTTCTTGCGATGTAATTGTAGTAACAGTTTGATTGTCATTTGGGTACTTTAGATTTTTTAGGTTCCAAATATCCGAGTAAAGATGCCTGTCTCTCACTCAAGTTTTTCTGAAAAATATGAAATATGTTTATTATTTACAATTACGTAATTATTATATTCAGGTAATATAATATATATTAACTTTCAGTAGTTAGTAGATTTACTTACTCTCTACTTTACTCTTACATCTTACACAAATTCACTTAATTATATACTGGTATTCTGGTATTTCAACAAAAATATTTGAGCCGTAAAAAACTTTATTTTTATGTAGTAAAATGTTCGAATCTGTGATGGGATTTATTGATTAGTTACCCAACTTCGATTGACTATTGACTGTCCAGAGAGTCGTCTCGTTACGAGCCTCGTAAGTGTAATCAAATTCGGATTACACCGTCGGTCATCATTTCGCTAGGGTCGTTGCCTTGCGCACATCCCTCATCCGGTACATCATAATTGGGAATTCAAAATTAGATGCCAGTGCCAGAGTTGTTTCGAGTTTTTCTTAAAATATTTCCATTTTGTATTCGTTTCCAGTTTTTTTTTGTATAGTGTTGTTCATTTCAAGAGTCTAGTGCGAAGTGGTGTATTTATAAATATCATTTGCAAAAACTCACTTTGAAGAAGGCAAAGTATGTTCTAATTTGCTTGCAAAAACATATTTTCCGCAGTTTCTGGACAGCTCACTGAAGTGATATGGAGGTATTATTATGAATTATTTTGAATAAATGTTACACACTATTTGTGAATGTTCGAATTGGAATAAAACCAACAAAAAACTGAAACAAACAAGATTATGTGAGAATGTGTCGTGAATGTTTAAAGTTTCAGCATAAAATGTCATTTGTATCATAAGTTGGCAATGCCCCATCACTAGTTGGTAAGGCACTTAGTGGTGTCTTTTATATATTCACTCCTTTTCCATACTGTATGTTGGATAATATCTCTTCTTTCTCTTAACTCTCTTTTCATTCTTCTCAACTCCCTTTGAGGGTTCTCTTTTAATTTTTTTTGGCCACAGACGATACAGGAAGATTTTGGAAAGGAACTGTATTTTTCTCCAAGATCACAAAAGCCCGTCGTCCGTCTAATATAGACTCACTCAATCCTAGATTAGTCTAAACCAGAACGTTACGTTTATTTTCTCACGGAAAATGATGAAAACTATTCCAGTTCAACGGGATCGTTTTGCCCAAGGGTCAAATTGAGGTACACAACAATAATGATTTGTACTTGAATCACGAATTTTTTTCACCCGAGAACGTACAATAGTCAACAGAACACCACCATCAGGTAAACCAGAATTTCATTAACTGTCAACAATCACAAGAGATTCGACAAGTTTTAAGTATACAATGGCTAAAATCATATAAACACTAATGTTTCGAAAAGTAAACATAGTACTTATGTATACTTTCAAAAATCTACACCAGAGGAAGTATCCGTTATTTTGAATTCCCAATAGGCCTGTTGGACGATGCATGCATCCGTTGGCGTTGGCAACCATCTAATATGTTCTATTAGTAGGTGGGCTTATTTTCTAATTTTTTTTGTAACTATTATAAATCTCGGGGGGGGGGGGGCGGCAGCGGCCCCATGGCTCCCCCCTGGCTCGTCAAACATCTTCTTGAAGTTTTCAGGCATTATTTTCAAACATTATAAAAAGCCTGACATAAATTAAACATAATCGAGCTTATCAGAAAGAAACATTTGCAATAAATTTCCATTTTTATGGAAGTTTGCATGGATTTTCAGGTGAATATCATTCAACGTTCTGCGTGGTATTTGCTAGGAAAGTAGTTGTTTTTCGCCTGTGGTCTACCAATTTTGTTTCAATTTATATTGAATCTTTTGTGAAGATGACTTTGTGCATTTTATTTCTTACATTATAAACTTGGCTCTGTGTCGATTTCTGTCAGCGACTTGGATAGTGGCTGGTACAGGTAGTGCAAAGTTGAGAAGTTCTCAATTTCTCACACATATATTTATATGCCTTAGCACTATAAAAATGAAGTGTAAAGGCAAAACTCTTCAATTCATCAGGGGGAAACTTCTCTGTTGTAATTTGTTTCTGCTCCTTACATTAGAATTCAACACTAATATCTTAATGAGAGAAGATGGAACACCACTTAATTGCAGATGTTGCTATAGCAATGGTAGCTTCTTTTGATAAATTTTCTATTCAGCTCCATAATTACTTGAGACGATGTTTTTATTTACACTCTCCCCTTATATTTGTTTTTTGGGTGTTCTTCTATTTATTAGTGACTTTTCCATTGTTTTGCTTCAATTGTACATAATTTTCAAAATATTCTTAATGGATTTTACAGCTTGCGAAAACTCTGTTGGTAATTTTCTTTTTTGGTTTTAAATTTTCTAAAACTAAAAAAATATTTAAAGTCAGCAAAATTCAAATGGTTTCGTTTTGCCGCTATTGCAAAATGTTGTGACGTAATCGCCCGATTAACCAATATCACAGTTGAGAGCTTCAATCAGTTTTGCAACGTTGCCATATTATCAAATCTTGACATTGCGAATAGTGTTCTTCCAAAGAGTAGAGTAACCTCTAATCTTTGGTTCTACTTCTGACATTTATAGTTTAAGAAACTTGGCAACATTGCCTTTTAACGTCACAATCATCCCGATTACGCCTATTGGCTGCTCGGTTATTTACGTTACAAAGAGCGCCAATATTAGTAGCTTCAATGTTTGCTCATTTTCAAAAACAAATGGAACTGCTGTAATTGAAATTTGACTGAAAAAAATGTTTTCTGGTTACATTTATATATGTGTTATGTATTTTAAAACATATTTAAAGCGGTAATAATTGCTCGTGTCCTCGCCTATTAGACTCATCATTTGGTTGTCAACTAAAATATATATATATATATATATATATATATATATACAGGGTGTAAAATAACCTCTTGCAACCCGTGGATAAAGAGTGTATAATGCCATTTTATAACAAATTACAGTAGTTACAAATCTGAAAAAGATAATTGAAAACATGTTTTGTTCTTTGTAAAATTCGACAAAATTTTTGGTAGCGCCACCCGCCTGATTTTGGGTGACATACTCAGAGGAAAACTGCAAATGCCGAATGCAATAAATATTTAACTCGACATTTGAATAATGTGAATGTTGAACTGATTGTGTGGTAAATGTAAATTGCAGGCTGCCTGAGATAGATATTCAATTCCAAAGTAAATAAAAGTACTAATCTTGTTATATCCAAACTGGTGATAAAGTCAGAACTAGTTGACTTCATACTCTGCTTCGGGGCACTTATCATAATTATCACAGTCACTTGTAAAAAACAAACGACACATGCACAGTATTGAAAAGGGAAAGATTCGCAACTGAATATTGTTTTGAAAAATAATATCACGACCAATGTAGTGATTCAGACATTCAGAAAACAGTATAAAAATAATTTATATTATATTAATATTTCTAGTACGAAAACGCCCGCACTCTAGAATCCAACTAAAATTGAAATTTACTACTTCATTCATAAATGCGACAAGTGATTCATCTTGCCTTCTACTCTTCAAAATACGCACGGAACAGCTCGGTGTTTAGTTTTTAAGAGCCATCAAAATATATATGTATAGGTGTCACCTCTATAATTTTGTGCATTTCACATTTTCATACTTGGCGGTAGGTATTAGCTCTCTGAGAGATTTGATACGATTTGAGAAAGACCACAAGCCGTCCTGATGATTGGCAAACCATGAAACAGCTGTATGCGGATGGTGGCTTTCTTGGAATCGTAACAAATCTGGTTTTCTTTCGTTATTTGTTTTGCGTTACTCTTAACGCACTAGGAGTAATACTTTTGGTGTCGTGGATTGGCCTATACTGTGCACGAAATTTCATGTCATTGAATATATATATATATATATATATATATAAATTAGTTTTTTATGACTTTCTAATTGTTGAAAATAGAAAATTTCAAATGACATTTGTGTAATAAATAGAGAGAAAAATTGAAATATGTAAGAAAAAAAAAATCATCATGTTTAGTGTTATTTTATCTGCCAAGACCTCATACCTTCTAGGTGAATTTATTGTTATTGTATTTGGTTTGCCTAATCTCTACATATTTACCCACCAATAATTATAAAATGTTATAAGATTGATTTGCAGAAGAATTTTTCTTCTTTTAAAATGGGGAGATGATGAATTTGACCAAGAAGTAGCCTCTAAAAGTTCGAAAAATTATTTGAAAAAAAACCATATTACAATACCTACAATATATCAGTCTTAAGTAAACTTGGAGGACCAAATTCAATTGGCCTGCTGGAGAAATTTTGTAATGATGATGGCTTCAAAATTTTTTGTTTCAAAGTTTTCTCAAAGTCTTCTTCTAATCATTCTTTCTGCTGGGTTTTTGTGAATCTGATCAAACATTAGACCAGTAATTTCATTAGATACTTTAGAATTATGTACATTGTAGGGGGTCGATGTGGCTCATCGTACCTCGACCTATAAGGACTTTTATACATTACCCTTCATCTATTCAAAACCCGGGATTTCGAGACTGCGAAGCGTATCAGCTTCCTGGGAGATGAGTTCCTGATGTCTGAGGGCATTAATGAAACCCTCTTCGAGGAACTCAAAGCCTTTTGCGCTTGGCAGTCGCAAAGCAGGTATTCTGCATTTTCAGCGAAGTTATTGCAATAACGGCACAGTTCACTGTCTGATCTGTAATTCCTCAGAGGACAATGTCCGGTGAGCAGTTTCAAGTCTTTCTTGTACAACTCGAGAAGCTGTTAAGCTTTCTTTGAAGATGGGCTTAGATGCCTTTTCGCTTGTCTTTGCCCTGGGAACTTCTCACCTATGATATGATTCTTAAATTCCAATTAAGATGCCAACTGGCCATAATGAAAGTAAGGTCGGTTCATATATGTCTTTCCTTGTCATATTGGCAGCACGTTGGCGAAAAAAAATGTATGGGTGGAGCGTATGCATGAAATAAAAAATTGGTGAACGTCACATATGACAGTAATTGAAAGGTTAAACTAAATTTATAATTGACAGATTTTCGGAAGGAAAAATGTTATTTTTGTGTCTGTAATATTATCTCTAAGTAATCGTACTTTATATTTTTCGCTCGCTTTTTTGGATGGTTGAAATATCATTGTTATATATATATAACTGGGTAGTGGGAAAATAATTGGATACACAACTTGACGGCGAGTTCATTCAGTGAAGCAGAGCGTATTTTATTTACAAGAACAAAATGCCATGTATTTTCCATTTTTCAGAACGAACATTATATCACAAAACCTTTTCTAGAGAAGCAGCTTCATTTCAATGGACGAGATCAATAAAATATAGCAAGTGTTTTCACTGTTTTATCTCTATCAAGATTCAACAAATCGAATTTATCTATATACAAAAATAAAAAGTATTTGCTTTATATTTATTGAGTTATCAGGGCCTTGTTTAAGGATAATTTTGGTATGCAAATATAACACCGGGGCAAATCATCAGGGTTAAATTTGTATTAGATTACAAAAATTCATTTTATTGATGTATTTGAATCTTGGATTATTGATTAGCAACGAGATGTTCAAGAAGATACCAGAACTTGTTTACCCAGCCCGCCCTGTCATTGAAATCCATAACAAAATGTTATAATGAGTTTTCCAAATATAGATTTTGAATGAAAACATAACTCATAGACGGGCAAATTGTGAAGCTGACAGGAAGAATTAAGAAGTGAAGCATTAACCCTTTCCAGCTTTATACATCCTTATACATATTCTTGATTTGTTACTAATGAATAAAATAAATTTGTGGTTTTTTCGCGGAAATAATTGAAAGAGTATATAAACGGAACTTGAAAACTACAAACACTACTAACTAGAAGCAACTATAAACTGAAATCCAACAAAAATTATAACGATAATATGAAATCGATAATAACGATTTAAACAACAACAGAATTCATACATCTGAACAATAAATATTCACTATGGATATTTTTATTTAAAAAATTTAAAGTAATACTACACCTACGCTTTCAGTTCAATCATGATGAAACAAGAGATGTGAGAAGGAACAACACTAATAGATCAACTCTGGACTAGCACATGTCACGCCTTCATTTTTGCCGATTAGAGAGAGTCAAAGCGATGATCATGCTTCATTTCTTTTGGCTTCACATTTGTTGTCCTTATTATGTCTTAATTCTTAATACATATATATGGCTCAAACACGAAAAACTGTCATATGGACTTGGCATGGAGGTTTTCTTTTACTCTGTGGCTCTGTGTTCCAGTCATCACTGTCATCTGTCATCGGTCATTGTTTTGTTATGATTTTTTTGTTTTGGATTGCTTCGGTTTTTCATGTGTGTGTTAGTAAATAATAAAAGTGCGGGTTGGGTCTCCAAAAACAAGTGTCTGAAATTTTGTGATTCATATTTTGATAGCCTCGATATTTATGAGAAAGGGAATTGAAATTCTAGTAGTTAAAATATCGAATATGTGAAATTTCAACGAAAACAAAAAATGCCATGTTGAGCTTTTATCTCATGTTATATCCATTATTTCTACTGGAAATTGTTTGTTTCATCGACGAATCTAATGAAGGTAAGTAAGCATTACTTCCATTTGGCATAATAGGTATTCACTTTGTTTTATACTAGTCCTAATTTCTGAAAATTTTCGAATCGAGGATTAGGAACTAACCAAAAAATGTCTTTATTACCTTTTCATGTTTGGATTCGTTGATTTGGAAACATCTTATTTGATTTTGGATAACTTGTTATATTTGCATAGTTTTCATTCATGGATGATGGACATTAATGGCGAAAATAAAATCAGTTAGAGAGAATGAACCGAGAACATGAGAATGTCCACCAAAGCTTACCTAGAATTTTGCATGCAGTATTATAAAATTTTCCACATCTTGCATGTTATAAAGTCATCATGCTTCTGTTTACAAATGTCTTATGAGGTCAATAAAACACAAGTGGGTCAATATGACACTCAAAACAATCTAAACTCACATAATAATCAAACCTGTTGTCATAGAAACCACATCACAACCTTCTCAATCAACCTATTTTATACATTTTCAGCAACTGCCTTAAACATCAAATCCTTGTCCTTCAATTTAGGAAGAGTCTTTGTGTTTTTACCATACCAGCTTGGATAAAATGTATAGCATTTCATGTCTTATTAATAATACATTCACATAAAAAAGAATACATTGGTAATATGAATATGAATAAAGCAGCAGAAGCCGATAATTTTGAGAACACTTGTTTCAGCATTGGAAGTATGCGATTAAATATTGATTACTTTAAAATATAAACTACTTACTATACTTATAAAAAGGTGAATGTGGTAATATTAAATTAGATTATACAGTGTATCATGAATGATGAGTAAGTAAGAAAAGAATTTTTTTAATACAATAATGGAATATCTTATCACTTCTGATTCTTTTGACTACATTTGGTAACTTATTGAAGCAAGTAATGGCATTATAATGAGGGGATTTTTTATAATTTGACATTTGATGTTGTGGGATTCTCAAAAGATCACCATTTCTTGTATTATGACTGCGTTCTGTAGCAGTCTTCTCATATAACTTGGGGTTTTGCCTGACAAACATAATACATTTGAGGATGAATATAGAAGAGGCTGTCAATATTTTTTAATCTGTAAAAACGGGCCGACAGCTATCTCGGAAGTCCATATTGAAGATTAGCCTTATGACGCGTTTCTGCGCTAAGAAAATTCTGGAAAAATCCCTTGCCCTGCCCCGGCCATAACATTTAAACTTAGATGAGAATAGACCATGGCATAATATATGTTGAGTAAGCCAGGTTCATCCAAACTGGATTTCAACTGCTTAATGGCATAGTATGCTTTATTCAAGTTGGCACAAATATGATCCAGTTGTTTTTCCCAATTTAAATTGTCGTCTAGGTAGGTACCTAAAAATGTTATTTCTTCAGAAGCTTGAATATCATAGTTTGGGCATAGACCATTTGGAATATTTCGTCTGAAGTGAAAATTAACACTGATCGATTTTGAAGTATTTAGAATGAGCTTATTTTGTTGGCACCAGGTGCTGAACTGATCAATAATGCGTTCTGATTTGCTGATGAGTTGCTCAGCGTTTTCACCCGATATAGTTATTGTAGTATCATCAGCAAACATTGTAACATGGCCTTCCATTATGTGTTGAGGAAGATCGTTGACATAGAGGAGAAACAGTAACGGACCTAGAACAGAACCCTGTGGCACACCGAGTTTAACAGTTTTCCCAGGTGCTGAACTGATCAATAATGCGTTCTGATTTGCTGATGAGTTGCTCAGCGTTTTCACCCGATATAGTTATTGTAGTATCATCAGCAAACATTGTAACATGGCCTTCCATTATGTGTTGAGGAAGATCGTTGACATAGAGGAGAAACAGTAACGGACCTAGAACAGAACCCTGTGGCACACCGAGTTTAACAGTTTTCGATTCAGATGACAATCCGTTGCAGATTACGACCATATCTATATTTGTCATATAGGATTCTATCCAATTTATCATATTTCGTGGAAACCCGAACATTGATAGTTTATTGATGAGAAATTCAGAGCACACTGTATCAAATGCTTCTGATAAGTCGAAAAATAGTGAGATCACATATTTATTACCATCAATTTCTGTGTATATAAAATTCAGGAGGTTATAGGAAGCTGTTTCTATAGATTTATGTTTCCTGAATCCATGCTGAGATGTGCATAGAAGCTTATTTGTTTCCAAATGATCTATAACTCTGAGGGCTACAACTTTTTCAAAAATTTGGTAAGGAGCAGAGCAAGGATATTTCCTGTAGTTATCCATCTCGGTGGAATTACCTTTTTTATGTACAGGTATACGAGTTTTTTTAATTAAAAATGGTATAATAATGGCAGGTAATATTTTCTTAATTGTGACGATTGAGAGTTCATCGAAGCCTGCCGATTTTTTATTCTTTATTTCGGATAGGGCTTTTATTATCTCATATTCAGTAATTGGATGGGATTGAAAGGGTTGAATTATAGTTACATTTTCAGTAACAGTACAGGGTAAAGACAAGTTTTGCCCGAAGTGATTTGACACGGAAATTTCTGCTGCATTTGAAAAGTATTCAGCAAATAGTTCTGACACTCCATCTGGGTCTGTTTTTAACCCACCTTCTTGTTCAAGGGATATTGATTTTTTTGGGTTATTTTTGTTTCTTCCTAGTTCTTCATTAATAATCTTCCATGTCTCTCTAGTTTTGTTTTCTGACTGGTTTATTTTAGAATTAAAATATGTTTTTTTTGACAACTTTACATTTTGTTTGTGCTCTCGCAATCTTGATTTATACTGTTCAATCAAGTGAGTTTCAGCTTTTTGGGAGTTAGAGAGAAGCCAGAACATTTCCTTCATATTTTTACCTTCATCGATGATATCACGAGTTATCCAACTTTTATGGTTGGATTTCATGTAGGTCTGCTTCTTTAGAACATATTCAATTCTGGATCCACTGGGAAGTACCAATTGTCCAACGATTGCAGGAATTTTCGGAGGTCTTTTTTTATGAGTAACGAGGGAGAACCCATAGGAATTTCCAGAAATTACCTCGCTACTGGCAAGATTAATGACCTCACTGCATTTTGCCTTGGTGTTCGCTTAATGTAGAGCAATAGCTTTTTTATTTATTCTTGAATCATGATATGAGCGGCTTGATATCGAGGCTCCGTCCACTTTTATCCATGGTGCATTCCCTCTACCGGAGACACCAGGATTTTCAGCATCGATTGCAGGTGATCTAGCAGAATTAGTAAAGCCCTTTCGAATTGGTTAACTGCTCTTTGGTACTTCTCGCCATGAGATGTCTCTGAGCAGGCCGCCTGATGTTTATTCAGATAATTGTTTTTTTTTAAACTTATCGCTGAGAGCTCTTATTGTGATTTGTTGATAGTAAATCTCCCTTTTAAATGAATCACTGATTTTAAAGTCTTTTGAACTTCCAAAGGATACGTCGAGGACATCAATGTTTAACTCGTGTACGTAGACAAGGGTCTACGTTGGGTTAGCTTTGGCATCTAACCTAACCTATGAGTCGTGTAGGTGTCATTTGTCATAGAGCAGAAAAAAAATATGACCGCCTGTCATTGGAAAAAATCAGGGCCGCTTTGTACAAGTCACTTGTCATTGAGTAGAAAAAAAAAACATGGCCTCTTTGTACGTGTCGCTAAGAGGAAAAAACATGGCCGCTTTGTATGTGTCTCTCACACACATAAGTGACGTCAGGGAAGAAGGAAGTAAATTCGATGTACTTACAAGGGTACACAGCTCCCTTACTGAATTTAATGAATGTCTTGTTGTAAAGACAGTGAAAATACAATAAATTGACAAGGCTGAGACTCCAAGTAGATACCTCAATGAATCTTTTTTATTGGAAATGCCGCCAAGACTAGAAAAAGAGTAGCAAATTTCAAACTTCCGGAATGTATAAACAATAGAAAACTAACACTGCTTCTCATCAACATACAGTCAATACGAAACAAAATAGATGACTTGTATATTTATTTAGAAAATCTTGATTCTCCAAAATTAGTATTAGTTACAGAACACTGGCTGAAACCGCAGGAACCAATATGTGTGCCAGGTTATAAATGCATTTCTAGATTTGATCGAGTAACGGCTGAACATGGAGGAACCCTGGTACTAGATAAGTAAATGAAGATATATTCACCTTTGTTAATGTAGAAAAATTCAGTAACTTGTTGGAAGAGAAAAATTTTGAGTTCTCTTTGGTGTACTGTGACGCTTATTCCCTGTATGTTCTGTGTATTTATAGAACGCGAGATAGTAAGAAAACCCCCTCTGAAGAAATGACCATATTTTTCAAAAGCTCGAAATGCTGCTGTTACAGCTTCCAACAAATTCGAATATTGTTCTCACAGGAGATTTGAATATAAATTTTGAAGATAAATCAAATCGTTAGTGCCAGCTTCTGGAACAATTGTTAGACTCCTTTAATTTAACCATCCGTGAAATCCAAGCACATATTTGCCAGAATGCATCTACTATAATAGACTACATCTGTTCCAATGTGGATGAGTCTAAGGTAACCTGCTCAGTTTTGCCAGCTAATCTCTCAGATCATGAAGCCGTTCTTAGTACACTCAACTTCCCAGGTAAAGGTAATTCTAAAAAACATAATAAACTTGGGCGTATATTTTCTAAAAACAACTATTGCAAATTTCAAAAGGCCTGTGATCAGGTACTGGAACAGAATCACACATATAAACACATATTTGAATACACTTAGTAATATTTTTGAGAGTGCTTTCCCAATCACCAGAATCCGAAAAAAGGTAAGAAAACCATGGATAACGAAGGGCATTAAAATATCGGCCAAAAATATGCGCTCATTGAACTACATTAAAAAGTTTCATAAAGAGGAACATCTAAAAAATTATTGCAATAGGTATCGAAGTATATATAACAGTGTCATAAAACAGGCTAAACTTTCGTATTACCATACTAGGATTGATACTGCCTCCAATAAAGTAAAGGAGAGCTGGATTATTATTAATGATATCCGTGGAAAGAGCAAAAACCAAATTGATAAAATCAATCTGAAACCTGACCGTATCAATGACTACTATTGTTCTATTGCAACCAAACTTACTAATGACATTTCCACTAATATTCATATTAATCCAATGCAATATCTTGAGAATGCAAGAATTGACAAGAACTTCTTTCTATTTCCAACAGACCCAGATGAAGTAAAGAGTGCTATGAAGGACATTAAGAACAAAAATGCATCTGGAGCTAATGGTTTGTCTATAAATATGCTGGAAAAATTGCCCCCTGCAGCTATTGACGCGCTTACTAGTATAATAAATGAATCTTTTGCCTCGGGAACATTTCCAACCATACTTAAATCAGCCATGGTGATCCCAATTTACAAAGGAGGGGATAGGGAGGATCCATCAAATTATAGACCAATATCCCTCCTATCTACTATTGCAAAATCATTGAGAATTAGTAAAGAAGCTACTCATGTCATTCGTCGATAAACATAAAATAATAAACGGTAACCAATACGGTTTCCAAACCAACAAAAGTACAAATGACGCTATTTATAAATTTTTAGAAAACGTGTACACAAATCTTAATAATCAAGAAGCGACTGCGGCAGTGTTCTCTGACCTATCCAAAGCTTTTGATTGTGTGAATCATGGAATACTGCTGCAGAAGCTTGAGCACTACGGTATCAGAGGCATAGCCAATAAATGGATGACATCTTACTTGAAAGACCGGGAACAATATGTAAAAGTTTCGGGTACAGTATCTGAGAAAAAAAAATTGAACAGTGGAGTTCCACAAGGCTCTGTCTTGGGGCCCATATTATTTTTGTTATATGTAAATGATCTCACTAACTTGAATATTAGCGGTAGGTTCACCTTATTTGCAGATGATGCAACTATTGAATGGCACACTAAAGATAAAGATAAGAATACTCTCAGCCAATTGATCTCTACAGATCTAGCTGAAATAAAAAGTGGTGCGATGCCAATCATATGGTCTTTAACTCTAAGAAAACTAAGGTGTTATCATTTAAGGGAGACATTGACAAAATACAACTAAATAATGACACACTCATGAAATCTGATAATTATAGATTCTTAGGCATTGTATTGGACCATAACTTGAAGTTCGATGAACATATTATGGCAATGGCAAAGAAATTGTCATCTGGGTGCTATGCTATCAGAGTTATTCGAAATGACATCGGTCATCTTATTGCTAGAAAAGCCTACTTTGCTCTTATGGAATCTCACATCAGATATGGTATAGCATTTTGGGAGCCTCCTCACAAGCGTTGTTTTCAATGATATTTACTCTACAAAAGAGAGCACTGAGATACATATGTCATGTTAACCATCAAACCTCATGTAAACCCTTATTCATATCTCAGAAGATACTTACGCTAACATCAATCTTCGTGTTAGAATCAACTAGTTTAGTTCATAAGCATAAACTACACTTATTAAAATCAGACACTGCACATGACACTAGGGCAAATGGCCAAAATATACCTTAATTAATCCCTAGAACCACCCAATGCCAAAATTCAATTGTTTACAATGGTACGAAAATGTTCAACCATTTACCGAAGCAAATAAAAAATATCCATAGCCCTCCGAAATTCAGAAGTGCTGTAAAAACATTTTTACTCACAAGACCGTTTTACGACTTGAGGGAGTTTTTTGGACAAAACTTTGAATAGCTGTGACAGCAGTACAAAATATGAAGTATCCACGTCTTACACCAACTAGTGGAAGGCATATGTGTGTTTTTAGGAGTATATATGTACGATTGTTTTAAAAAATCAAAACATTTTATTAAAGTATTTTATGGTGGATATGTGTATATATATATATATATTATGTTAATATTTTTATCATCTGACAACTCTCTCCTGTTTTTGTTTTTATAACCATAGAATAAATTAGGGAAAAGTGTTTTTATATCTATTTTACTGTATTTTCTTAAAAATATTTTATAGTATCATGACTGTATATATATACATTTAGAAGTTCATCTACTTTTAACATTCGACAATCCTTACTGGTTTGCATAATTTTAATTTTATTTAATTACCATTACCACCTGCTCATTTTAAGCAGTTACAATTTATGTATTATATTTAGAAGCTTTGTCAATAAGATTTCTATTCTTTCGATAATAAAGCATGCTTTGACTTTGACTTTGACTTGTCACTGGAAAGAAAAAAAAAACTTGACCGTCTGTCAGATATAAAATAGTGAATTATAAATTATATCGAGGTAGCAAGATATGTTGCCATCAATTTCATGTATTTTTTTGGGTTTTTTCTCTCAATATTTAATTGTCATTATACTATACTTGCTCCACAACAATATGGCTTCAGGCATGACATGTCAACATAACTAGCAATATATAATGCATTTACTGAAATCTTAGATAAAATTGATGGAAATAAGGCTGCATGAGGCTTGTAATTTGACATTTCAATAATATGGTAAACCACAATATCTTATTGAGTAAACTAGAAGAATATGGAATCAGAGGAAAGTGTAATGATCTCATAAAGTCATATCTATCGGGGCGATCCCAATTAGTATCACAAAATAATCAGATATAGCAGAAAAAATGTGAACATGGTGTACAAAAAATGGGCTAAAGCTTAATACAGGAAAAACAGGGCTCATATCATTTTCTAGATATCAACTTAGTCAAGAGTCTATCTATGTTAGGCTAAACTCCAAATCCATTAGACTAACAAATGAAATCAAATTCTTAGGGGTAACAATTGAAAGCAGTCTCAGTTGGGATGCACACATAAATTCTCTAAACTCCAGATTCTGCGATTTAGGTGGAGTTATTCGAGCACTACAGGATCAGGTATCAATAAATAGCCTTAAAATATATTACTATGCCCATGTACAATCCATCATACTGTACGACATCATCTTCTGGGGAAGTTCCACCTATTCAGAAAAAATCTTCAAAGTACAAAAAAGAATTATTCGTTCTATGTTGAAATTGCAACATGGGTCAACGTGTAAATCCCATTTTGTCAATTTAGAAATTTTAACAGTACCGTTTTTATACTTCCTACAATTAGTCACTTTTGCCAAAAAACATTATAATATTTTTACAAGAAAATTATTCATATTCAAACCAAATGACAATTAATACAAGGTATAGAAATGAACTCATGATACCACATCACAACTCATCATTTTTTGAAAAGGGGACCCCAGTATAGAGCAATCAGAGCCTATCACTCTTCCTATTGAAATTAGAAATATTGAAAAGACGAAAAAATTCAAAATTTCAGTCACAGACTACTTGACAAAAAAAGCCTTTTACAATTTTAACAGCTGGTAAGAGATGAATCTCGATATATATATATATATATATATATATATATATATATATATATATATATATACGTTAATGGGTCTGGTAATGCTGGTATGTGTGTGTGTGTATGAGTGTTATGTATTCTAATATTGTACATTTTATTTATACTTTATTTTAACATATCATGTTTATATTACTCTGTAACCCAAACCTATTTTGATGTTGCTATGTCCACTTGTAGATTTTATTGCAATAAAGGATATTATTATTATTAATGCCACAATTTTGTGTTGGCATCGTTGTAAAGGAAAAAATCCGCATATCTAACAAAATGAAAAAAATTATAAAAAATCATGGAAAAGTTTGATCAATTTGAATATTAAAACCTCTAAATGTAACAGTGATTTACCTCATTGATACCTTACGAGAACTAAACGAAATTAATGAATATTTTATAAGTATTTTTGATAATTCAAATAAGTGCGTCAACGCATGCGAGTTCTACTCAAATAATAGGTATACTGATAATATTTCCAATTTATCGTTTGTTGATCAAATTAGATCTGTAGTTATTTGAACTAACAAATTATATCATATACTTCCATTAATGACAGTCCTCCTTTTTTGTTTCCTGGTAACCTTCTCCGTACAGGACGATATGAAAGTATATAAATTTGTAGGTCACTACATCATCCCCTCCCCTTTCAAATATACACATTATGAATAAAAATTCCGTAACGAGTGATGTAGTTTGTCCGGTCTGAATTTTTGATTGGAGCTTTTGGTAACGGTTTCATTTTGTCTCTTTTGAAAATGCCATCCTGTTTTTTTAAATTATTTTCTTTGGAAAATTCCAAGAAGACTGCCTTGAGTCTGTCAATTGATGTTTTCCTTTTTTCCATTTACTAAAATAGTAAAGTATTTTTGGTTCTTTCCAAAACTTTATGTGGGCCATCATATGGGGTCTGTAAATATTTTTTGACACCATCTATCCTTATGAATACATGGGAAATATTTCCCAAGTCTTTATGCAATGTGTACATTTACCATACAATCAGTTCAACTTTCTACCTTATTCAAATGTAAAGTTAAATGTTGATTGCATTCGGCAATTGTCGAAGTTTTCCTCTGAGCAGGTCACCTGAAATTGGGCGGGAGGCACTACCCAAAATTCCGTCGAATTTTTCAAAGAACAAAAACATGTTTTAAATTATTTTTTTCAGATTTTTAACCACTGTAATTTGTTATAAAATGGCATCATATTATACATTATCGTCATTCGCGGGTGTGCAAGAGGTTAGATTACACCCTGTGTATATATATATATATAAATATATATATATATATATATATATATGTATATATATATATATATATATATATATATGTTTCTTCGTAGATTTTCGCGGGTATGATATGTTGAGATAGTTTCTCGGGTTTCTGTCCGCGTTCTGTGTTCTTGGTCCTGAAAAGGTCCGATTTCACGACGTTTCGGCAAATTCACATTTGCCATCCTCAGGTGATGACTCGTTCATTCGATTGTTTCGAACTCAACTGATGTTTTCGTGTTGTGCTCCTCAATTTGTAATGGTGGTTAGTCGATTGCGCACGATCGTCACGATCGGTTTTTCTTCGTTTGTGCCCTGTTGCGTGTGGAGCCGGAAGACGTTGTTGTTGGATGCGTTGTTGCCAGATCGCCACCGGTATTGCTCAATTGTGCACGATCGGTCCCCTTCCTTCGTGTTCTGCTTTGTATGGGGCCGGAAGAGGTCGCTGTTGGACGTGCCGTTGACAGGTCGCCATGGGTGTTGCTGGGTGAACTATCTGATGGAAGCGTCGATGTTTTGTTGTTGATTAATTTGTCGGTGGGTCAAAATAGATCGCCATATGGTTGGTAGTCCTTGACTGTCATCTCTTTTGTTCATATTATGTGGTCGTTTTTCGATTTCGATGGCTTCTCTCGTTGTTCTTGAGTGGAAATTCTCATCATTTGCCAATATTCGAGTGTCATTAAAGTTTATGATGTGTTCTGTTGTTGGTACATGTTGGAATAGTGACGATGTGGTCTGCTTGTTTCGTATAGAAATCTTGTGTTCTACTTTGCGGATGTTGATTCTTCTGTTTGTTTGGCCTATGTACACCAGTACATCAATTTGCGAGATATCTTGCTAAAGCACTGCAACCTCATGCAGAGAAGGTCAAATCATACGTGCGAAATTCGGATCACTTGATAGAAATTTTGAAGTCACAAACCATCCAACCAGATGACATCCTAGTAAGCTTCGACGTTACATCATTATTCACACAGGTACCTACTCAAGCTCTGGAAATCAGAAACAAGTACAATAAGATCTACTCAGAAATCCCAAGGACCGTATACTACTAGAGTGCCAAGGAGTCTATGAAATACCATGTGGAAATTGTGAAAAGATGTACATAGGCCAAACAAACAGAAGAATCAACATCAATCAATTGTGCACGATCGTCACGATCGGTCTCCTTCCTTCGTGTTCTGCTTTGTATGGGGCTGTTAGACGCGCCGTTGCCAGGTCGCCATGGGTATTGCTGGGTGAACTATCTGCTGGAAGCGTTGATGTTTTGTTGTTGATTAATTTGTGGGTGGGTCGAAACAGATCGCCATATGGTTGGTAGTCTTTGACCGTCATCCCTTTTGTTCATATTATGTGGTCGTTTTTCGATGGCTTCTTTCGTTGTTCTTGAGTGGAAATTCTCATTACTTGCCAATGTCCGAGTGTCATTAAAGTTTATGCTGTGTCCTGTTGTTAGTACATGTTGGAATAGTGACGATGTGGTCTCCTTGTTTCGTATAGAAATATAGTGTTCTTCTTTGCGGAGTTGAATCTTCTGTTTGTTTGGCTTATGTATATCTTTTCACAATTTCCACATGGTTTTTCATAGACTCCTGGCACTCTGGTGGTATACAGTCCTTGGGATTTCTGAGAGTAGATCTTATTGTACGGTCTATTGTGAATGTTGTAAGGATATTGTGTCGGTGAATAGAATAGAATAGAATAGAATTGATTTAACCACGTTATGCATAGATATACATTTGTAGCAAGTCAAAACAGGTAGGTACAATAATGATAATAATAAAAGTATATAAATATCGGTAAGCAATTGAATAAGAGATATGATACCTATTTATAAATACAGTGGCATGATGTCGTGTGAGTAGACTATCCTAATAATATACATAAATATAAAACCAGTATAAAAAAAACAAAAAATAAAAATAGTTACAAATAATTCATGAGATGCCATCAAGTTGTATATTCTCTTCTCCTAGTTTTAAAGGCATTATTTTGCCTATTATTGGAATAATAGATATTGGTCGGTAGTTGTCAGATGAATTCATATCTCCTTTCTTGTAGATGGGTATTACTTTGCTTAATTTCAATACATCAGGAAAACATCCTTCAGTGAAACATCGATTTATGATAATAGTTAAAGGATTAATAAGATATTTGACTGTGTCTTTAATGATGTGGCTATTTAGATTTATATGTCGTAGCAATTGGTGTTTTTTAACTTTCTAATGCCTGCTCAACATCTTCATGAGTCATCCAATGAATCCCTTGGTTTACTAATGCCCGATAGACAGTCTGAGATATTGATGTCACTGGTTGGCAGGGACTTTATAATTTTCTGAGATATGTTTGTAAAAAATATATCAAAATCATCAGAGAAATAAATTTCCATTTTTTTTGGGCACCTGAATTTCGTTCAAAGTTTACCAGTTTCCAAGTATATTTTGCCTTGTTGTTAGAATTCTGTATAAAATTCTCGGAATTTCTTTTGGATGTGTTAATAGCTACCTGATATGTTTGTTTGAACTCTTTGAATATTTTCTTGTCAGCGGGTTTTTTGAAGAATCGCTGATTGTTTTTAATATTTGCAAGGTTTCTCTCATTTGACGAAGTTCTTCACTTAAGAAGGTAACAGGTCTTTTCTTTTAATTTTTATTTCTGGTTTTTTTGAGAGGGAAATGTTGACAGACGAGAGACAGACGTATTATTTAAGAAATCTGTTAGTTGATTCAATGGTATATTATCATCAAGAAATTTCTCCCAAAGTCTTAAGATGTCCCCAAAGAAAATAATCAAGACTGTTTAAGTCTGGGGATCTAGCTGGCCATGACTCTGTCCCCCACGACCTATCCAGCGATTATGAAAGTTTTGGTTTAAATATTCGCGTGCCAGAGCACTAAAATGAGCAGGTGCACCATCGTGCATAAACCACATGCGATTTCGCATTAAAAAAAGGAACATCTTCCAACAGAATTGGTAAATTATATTCAAGAAATCGGTGATAAAATTTCCCTGTCAAATGAAGGATTTTTGGAGAAACCATTGGCAGAAATTCACTCGTAATGGAATGTCTCGAGGAAGTAGAGCCTGAACCTGTTGAATGTGATAGGGATATAATAAATAATCATGAAGAATCCTCCATACTAGAATATGGGCGATATTCAAATTATTGGCAACTTGCCTCGTACTTATTTCAGGATTTTCGTCAACTGAATTTAAAACAGCTACCTCAATTGCTGGAGTTCTTGCAGTCCGATGTACTCCTTTCAAGTGATGATTTGGCTCAAAACTTCCTGTTTCACATAACCTTCTGTGGGTGCTTGAAATCGTTCGAGCATCAAGAACCATTCTATTTGGGAAGTGCTCTTGATACAGTCGCCTGGCTTCATATGCGTTCCTGTCAGCAAGCCAATACAAGTTATGCATGTCTGCTAATTCGGTATTTGTAAAATTTACCATGTTTTTTTTAAAATAAACTTTAATAAACAAGTTTTCAAACATAAATAATATTATGTATCTAGCTAAATAAGCGTCAAAATTGTTTATGTTGAAAGCAACGAAATGTGTTCTTAGCATACTAGATGTTTCTAGCCCACAAGATAATCCTACTACTCTTCAACGGCTGATTTTGCATAGGGACAAGCAAATAAATGCTAACTCAAAAACCGTTCGCCGGACGAAAAAAGGCAAGATACCATGTTTATGAGAAGATAGAGGACAAATACAAATTTGATATTTATTTGGAAAAAAGACAGTGGCGTATCATTATTTTGATCAAAAATATGGCAGAACATGTTAACAGGGACGCCACTGATGAAAATTAAGAAATGTATTTTTATGCGTACTTTGCATGTACCAAAATTGGAAAAAAAGCCAAAGCGGTTTCAGAGATATTGGGGAAGAACTGATTTTTTTGTTAAATTTCATCATCCTGTATCTCAGAAATAAAGCGGTTGCGGACCTATGTTCATATGAAGAATTTTTCTTAAAATCATTCAAGGATTATCGCCCTTTAGGATCACCATTCAATTATGAAACACCCTGTATATATATATGAGATTGCCCGATATATTCAGAGCTTGCACTTGTGCTTGGAGCTCTGAAGTGGTGTGATCTACCGATGGATTGAAAGGTGTTGGGCCGGTTGAAAAATCCTGAAAATTTTCGTATTGATTTGGTTGAGTTTACAAATATTCAAAATTAGCCGGGGAAGTAGTTGTTTTCTGTTAGACATTCGCAAAAAATAACTTCATATTTATCGTGGATTTTTCAATTTACAGAAAAATCTTTCTATTCAATAGTCAATTGATAATGTTTCCTTTTACAGTTTGATTGGTATTCAGTATGTTCTTGGTATTCCTGATAGCAGCATAACATTCAGCATCAGAATTTTGGGAATCCTGATAATTACCTGTAAAATTATCGTAATTTAGGGAATATAGAATATTTGGATAGGACGTCTGTCGGGTCAGCTAGTATTTTTATATTATATATATATATATATTTTTCTTCTATTTCTCGGAATAAAGGTTTGATTCAGTCAATTCATATAATTTCTTTTAACGACGTTTTGAAATGGTATTTGTCATCATAGGTTAAAACACTAAAATAAAAAATATGGAGTTTGAGACATATTTAACTTAACACAATATTAAAATGTATGCACTAAAATAATTCTTTAAAAACATATGGTTCGAAATATAACACGTTATTTAACACAATATAAAAATATCTGTAATATATATGAGTATTCACTTACAAATTATTTTATTTGAATTTCTGCGTTCACATCGTAGGAACGTTATTGTAGGTGTGTGATTTCGAAGAATTATTTTAGTGCATACATTTTAATATTGTGTTTAGTTAAATATGTCTCAAACTCCATGTCGAAACGTCGTTAATAGAAATTATATGAATTGACTGAATCAGACCTTTATTCCGAGAAATTGAAGAAAATATATATGTGGTCAAGAAACTAAAGAATCTTTATATATATATATAAATATATATATATATATAAATATATATATATATATATATATATATAAATATATAAATAAAGAAGTGAAAAAGGGAATATAACCATTCATCATACAGTTCTTCACCTTGAGAACCAATTCCATAATACGGAGAGAAATCCGTCTAACATATATGTATATATTTTTTTTTTTTTATGTTCTGGTTCCCACGAAAAGGGATATCCTGTAATGTTCAGAGAACATCGTGGGAACCTAGGGAAAGAAGGTAGGAGTTGGTGTTCTTCTTAAATTTCTGAAGGTTGTATGCCTCGGGGAACACCTCCCTAGGCAATGAGTTCCAAAGCCTCGCTGTTCGTTGGATGAACGAGTCTTTGGAAAGTGATAAAGTAGGAGTTGGTGTTCTTCTTAAATTTCTGAAGGTTGTATGACTGAACTTGACGGGTTAATCTCGAAGAGACTGCCAAAGCAGGAACGATTGTTGATATTTCAGAAGAGCATGCCCATGAAAATATCTATAAAATAGAGACAAATCGCCAACTTTTCTACGGTGTTCCAGACAAGTGAGCGAGTTTGTAAGCGAGGC
This sequence comes from Gonioctena quinquepunctata, assembly GCA_018342105.1. NCBI lineage: Eukaryota > Metazoa > Arthropoda > Insecta > Coleoptera > Chrysomelidae > Gonioctena > Gonioctena quinquepunctata. The sequence goes on along the minus strand of JAFIRS010001737.1, from coordinate 276,878 downwards.
ATCACCGACGAGACGAATTGCCCTTTTTTGGACAGAATCCAATAGCCTCAGGATATGTTTAGGTGCCACACTCCAAATATGGGAACAGTATTCCAAGACAGGTCGGATCTGTGCCTTATAGATCATAAGCAGCTGACTGGGGGTGAAATAGCTCTTGGCACGAAACAGAAAACCAAGTTTTTGGGATGCACTTTTGGCAATGGACCTCATGTGATTTTCCCAGGAAAGGTTATTGCTGATAGTAATACCAAGCATCGATATGGATGGCTTCAGTGGTATGGTTACTCCTGACAAAGTTATGTTAGGCACAGTGAGATCGGCTTTTCTAGAGAAAAGACATGCTTGTGTTTTGTTTGCATTGAATTCTACCAAGTTATTAGATCCCCATTCGAGAATTGTTGCTAAGTCCATATTTATATTATTAACATTTCTTCCTCGTTCATTTCTGGTTTCACGGGCTGATATAGGGGCCCTGGAAGAGAAAGCGGTATGGAGGGTACTATCATCGCAAAGCTGTGTACTGGACATGAAGTTGCTTTCAACAGGTCGTTGATGTGAAGTAGAAATAGTGTTGGTGCGAGAATGGATCCTTGCGAACACCAGCATTTATGAGTAGAGTGTCAGATGAAACTCCATCGACCACTACATGGAGAGACCTGTTTGAGAGAAAACTAGCAAGCAGAGAACACAGCTGAGGGGCAAGCCATAAGACGGAAGCTTGGCGAGGAGTCCCTGGTGCCAAACTCGATCGAACCTTGGAGATATCTAATGCCACAGCTAAAGTTTCTCCATACTTTTCAATAGATAGCTGCCATATATGTGAGCGTGGAGCAGGTCACCAGTTGATCTCTGATGGCGGAAGCCATATTGCCTATTGTTGACAATTCCTGAGTCTTCCAGATATTTCATGAGCTCGATGTTGATGGCTTTTTCCATGACCTTTGAAATAATAGATAGCAGTGCGATAGGTCTGTAGTTGCTAGGTAGGGCCTTTTGCCTTTTTAGGGGCTGGCTGTACTCTTGCAATTTTCCAATTGGACGGAAATACCCCAAATTGTAAGAGTGGTTGAACAACTTGCAAAGAACAGGTGTTAGTTCAGGGGCACATTTCTTGAGAACAATCGGCGGGATTCCGTCAGATTCACAGGCTTTGTTGGTGTTGAGACCCAGCAAAATCTTTCTGATAGTCACGTGCGAAAGGTGATCTCGGGCATGTGACTGTCAATAGGTGTAATGTTCGGGGTTGTTTTCCGATGAATCCAGAGTGGAATTTCCAGCAAATAGGTGCCAAAGATATTGGCTTTTTCCCTGGAGCAGTCGTTGCTAGTGTTCCATCTTCTTTGGTTAGGGGAGGAAATGAGCTGGAAGTGAAGTTTCTTCCCACAGCTTTGGAAAGACCAAAATGAACGGGATCCGTTAGGACATTCAGCAAGTTTTGATCTTATTTTGGCTTTGTGGGCATCTTTGAGCATTCTATTGTCTCTTTACATATGCCTCTAGCCTCGACATATGCTGCTCTGGTCTCAGGGCCCGGATTTTTTAGCCATCGATGATATGCTGCCTGTTTGGAAGCCACAGCTCTAGAGCAGTTTCTGTTAAACCAGGTCTTATCGGATGATGTTCTTCTTTCGGTATTCGGTATGTAAGTTTGCATCCCCAACATGATGATTTCAGAAATTGTCTCAGCACATCGTGTTGGATCTACTGAAGAGAAACAAACTCTCTTCCATGGAAACGCTGAGAAAAACATACGAAGACCTTCCCAGTCGGCCGAATTGTAATGCCACATGAGAGGGGGTGGTATTGTGCAGCTCGATGGTAAATGGAAAGAGCATGTTGTGGAGATGAGGGGGTGTTCAGAGTTTCCAAGTGGGGCACAAACTTCTATTCTATACGGGTCAGGATTGGTGGTGAGGAAAAGATCTAGTGTATTGGCAGACTGGTTGATTTATTATATATATATATATATATATATATATATATATATATATATTAAACGGAAGAAATTTAATGGACATAGCCCTCAAAGAGAATCGTTTTGTTTACCAGTCCCCTCGATATACTTCCCATTCATATATACTATGTATTATGGAATTGGTTCAAGGTGAAGAACTCTATGATGGATCCGTTGATGTTAATTTGTTTCACTTCTTTATTTAGACTGTATAGTACCGGGTATTATTATACTTAAATTATTAACATGATGCATTTTTTATTTCAAAATAATTTCGAATTTCAGGAAATGTGTCATTGGATAGCCCTCTACTGTTGTACTCAACTGCAAAAGATATTCGTTTGGTGAACTCTACCCGAGCAACCAACAGAGGAAAGTCAGTTATTGTAGTGAAAAATTATACATACATAGCAGCCATCGATTACCATTATGAACTGAAACATATTTTTTGGGCTGACCATGAGTGCCAAACTATATTTCGTATTGATTATGAAGATGGAACAACAAGAAATAAGGTAAATATATCTTCTGAACAGTTCTATGCAGGTAGGTAATGAATGCATGTATACCAGGGATGTATAATGAATGCAGTAATATACCAGGGATATTCACCTCATCAAAATTTGCGGCAAAGCCATTTGGATGAAAAATACAGAAAATACCATGTTGTTTTGCATATAATCAAAAAAATTAAAGAAGTAAGGGAATTATACCAAATATCTGAGAGAAATACGCACATTCTTTATGATTTTACAGATTTCCAATATTGGTTGTCAGGAGAAATATTTTCATACTCCTTTGGTATTTTCTTTATTCATGATCATGGGTGCTAAAGCTTAAGTATTACACCTACACAAAATCATTTTTTATAATATTTAATCACAGGTTGTCCAGAGTTTAACAGAATATATCTTACATTTACAACCACAGTCTAGAGAAATATCTTCCTTTCCTCAATCTTAAGTTGAAAGTTTCAAGATTTTCCCACAAAGAAATGATACTACAAAATCTAATCTGAAATAATGAAATTACCAATCTTGCATACATCTAATCTAAAATAATAAAATTACAATTCTTGCATACTTTGTAACTTTTCCAGAATCATCTTATGGCATGAGATTTGGGACAATAAAATATATATTTCAGAACGTTTGTAGGTACAAAATATATAGTTATATTTGGAATAATATTTTGGTAGAAGAAATATCACTTTGAATGATATGTCTATCGATATGTTACACACAATGGAACAGGGTTATCATTTGGCAATGTAGCAGCATAATGTCAAGTGGGGTCCACTTTTTTTGTAAAAGCATTAATGAAAAGGGGCTTGTTGATTGAATTACCCGAGCATCATAAAACATATAAAATATATGTGAATTTTTCCAACACACAAGAGCAAGCTGCTTATGTCCAAATATCAACGAACTATCTGAACATTTAGAAATAAGTTTTTAACTACTTTGTTTTAACTACTTTGTTGAAAAAATAAATTACATTCCCAAATTAGAATCCACAAAAGTTGAAAATTTATTAAATATAATTACTTCATTTGTTAATGTAATGAGGGAAAGTTTATGAATCATAGCCTGATTATCCAAAAAAATTAGGCAAATGCTTTAGAGAAGCACCCCCCAAAAAATGCAGGGGAATGAATAGCAGTATTTTAGTCTTTGTCACAAATTTTGATTATTAACTATTATAGGGTGATTCATACCAATACGCAGAATATAAAAGTAATTTCCCATCCGAAGATTCAAGATAAAATAGACCAAGCTGTGGTTAACTGCAGAAATAAGAGTGGCGGCAGCAAATATGCAATCACTTCCCTATATTCGAAAATTCACAACTAACACTAAATTCCATAAATACTATAATCAATATAGAAAAATTTATAGAAGAGTAATTGATGCCGCGAAAGAATCCTATTGTAAATCGTATCATAAATGCAGATAACAAAATCAAAGAGAGTTGTATAGTAAATGAATTAAAAGAAATGCAAACCAACAGAAAGCACAAAATAATACCAATTTCACCTGATATAAAGATAGATAGATCTTTATTTAATTAGGAACCCTAATATACATATGAGAAAACAATAAAAATATGAATAAAATGCTTATTATAACATCAAACAACAATTGCAAGTAACATATTAAAAATTAAAAATACAAATAGAATAAAAAAATACAAAATACATATAGAATAAAAAATACATATATAATAAAAAATACAAATGGAATAAAAAAATATAAATAGAATAAAAATTAAAAATACAAATAGAACAAGAAATATCATTCAGACAAAAATAGAGTAAAAAAATTGCAGGATCATAATAAATGGAAATATAGTACAGACATATGGAATAAAAAGATTAGCATAATCCTAATAAGGAAACATAAAATTGCAACAAACCTATTTAATAAATATGTATCTATATGCACACATATACACATGAATACGTACATATAATACACACCCACATACATCCACCCATATACTCACATATACACCTACATCCAAAAAAGAATAGTAGAAACAGCTATGTTTTAAAATTCATATGGAATATATAGTAAATTGTTTAATATCAATCATTAAAATACAAAATTACTTATTTTGGATGTATTCTTTCAAGTTAGATTTGAACTGGATCAGTAAAACAGATGCCTTAACATACTCTGGTAATTTATTGAACTCCAAGAAACCTTTACTACGGTAAGACGTGCTAGGAACATAGAAGTCATTTTTGCAACGTGTATTATAATTATGAATATCCTTATTATAAGTTATGTACTTCTGGAAGTAATCAGGTGCCAGGTGGTTTATTATTTTGTATATAAAAATCATAGTGAAATAATACAATCTATTTTCAACTGAAAATCAATTTAGGGTCATTAACATGGAACGTATAGGGGTGAGGCGATTAGTTTTCAGTATTATTCTCATTCCACGATTTTGAAGCTTTTGGAGCATATTCAACTTATTCAGATTAAAGAGATACACAATCGATGAGCAATAATCGAAATGTGGCTGAATGATTGAATTATACCCAGTGATTTTCGTCGCGGTTGATAAGTGTTGGGATATACGAGATCAATTACTATTGTACAGCAACCTCCGAAACCGCAAGGCTTGCAAATGTAAACAATGATCCAATTCTTTACTTAGAATCATTTCATATAGAAAACACCCTGCAACTAATACCCACTGATATCCTAAAGCTGAAGGAAGCTATTAAAGATATCAGGAACAAAAACATCAGGACTTGATGCTATGTCCATCAGAATTTTTTAATGTCTCCCAGATTGTGTCCTGAATGTCCTTGCTATAATAATGAATTTTCTTTCGAAAAAGGCGTTTTTCCTGACTTCCTAATGCTTTCTGTAATAATACCCATTCACAAAGGAGGTGACAAGGACGACCCATCCAACTATAGACCAATATCTCTTATACCAACTTTATCAAAAATCATCGAAAATCTAGTAAAAAAGCGCATAATGGACTCCCTTATCACTAATAACATCCTAAGTACATAACAATTGGCCTTTCAAAGTAATAAAAATACAATTGAGGCCATTTTTAACCCTTAACAGGAACTATACAGTGAACTAACGGTGCTTCTGCCGCAGCTGTTTTCTGTAATTTTAAAAAAGCCTTTGACTTTGTGGATCATGGGATTCTGCTGCAGAAGCTCAAATATTATGGTTTTAATAACAATAGTATAAATTGGATTGAGTCATATCTATCAAATAGGACACAGTTTGTAAGACTGATTAAAACATTGGTAAAACCGAAACAAAATTCCCCCAAGGTTCTGTTCAGGGGCCCATTCTATCCCTTCTATATATAAATTATATCACTCAGTTAAAGATCAGTGCCAGAATTACACTTTTTGCTGATGATACTACCCTATTGTGGTATGGCAGAGATCAAACAAAAATGCACAACAGAATATCTGCTGAAATGCAAAGCGTAAAAAGCTGGTGTGATTCAAACTTCCTCTCATTGAATTTTAAGAAATAAATATTATTTTCTTCAAGTGTAATATGCCAGTCATAAGATTAGTCAATAACAACCTGGCTATAAAATCAACAATAAAATTCTTAGGAATTGACAATAAACTCAAATTCGAGGAACATATAATACACCTGAATAAAAAACTGGGAATAGGATGTTACATTATCAGGACTGTCTCAAAAGAACTTGGGTTGAATGATCAAAATTTCATTCTTTCAAGTGTTCAGATGATTATTTTATTGACTTATTTTTTTTTCAAATTCATATTTAATAGCATAAAAAATATTTTATGTGCATTGCTTTCTCGAGAAATGCTGGACCCCTGTCGTAACGCCTCCGCGAAACCCTATTTTCAACGCTGAATTAAAATGATAAATAATTGAGATAGAGTACGGGAACTTTTTTATGGGAAATTACCCTCTCTTCAAGAATCTTATTTTTTATTTTCCCTATCGTGAATTGTTTTTGAGCTATTGCCAAAAAAATTAGGCGTTTTTTTTTAAATAAGGATAGCAAATTTTCGTCGGCAGAAAAATTCTAAAAATACGTCTTTCTCAGAAAGACATCCCAAATCGAATGAACCATCGCTCATATTTTTAGTAGACTTAGAACGATTTTTCGTAGGAAACTCACTTCTCGACTAGACTATATACAAAATATTCCAACAGGACTTTTCCGTTTAAGTTATTTGCCTTGCTTCCTTCAAATCACTTCTTGAAAGTTGTTTACATTTTTCATAGCGATGTTTTGACTTCTCTGATACTATGGAACAACGTTCTATTTTCCACAATTGTTCAATGTCTGTATTTTCTTCGCTTTCAGAACTAATGATAATTTAATCAGTTAAAGATAATTTCTAATAGTTTGTCACGCGCGTTTGACAATATCGTGGCATTTAGAATACTTTTTTCACTTAATTTTGTTGTCCTCTTGCCACTATCTTGTATCTAGTTTTATATTCAGAATAATAAATATAATACTATCACTTCTAGAGCAGAACCATAACCATTTAGCTACTAGGTACCTTACTTACTTTAGCGAACTATCAAACAAGTTTTTATAATACTATCTGAAACCTGGAACTTGGAATCAGTAGATGACTTCAATATACCAAATTCCACAGCTTATTACAATAAATATAAGCCTAATCAAAATTACGACTTTGTGATTTTTACCAATAATAAAATAAAAACTGGAATATGTATAATACCCCTGACCAAAACAAAATTACTGAGACTCGCCCTTAAACCCGCAAATGGAGGAATAGAAATAACGGCTTCATACAGACGGCAGCAGTCATCCGGCAGGTACAAAGAGTCGTTGCTCTCATTTGATGACAAAGGTTAAATCCGACAACATCGCCGGACGCTCACCCGTAGTCAGGATGAAGGCAAACTATACAAACAGGACGCTAACTAGCGGGAATTCATGGATATAGTGGGCGCCCAGAGGCGGGTGCATGAAAGGACGCCGTGATATATGTGAAATAAAATTTTCAAATATGTTGAAAAGGGAAACATTCTCAATTGAATATTGATAGAAAGATTTTTCAGATGTAGTTCAATGTCCAGCGTGGCTTTAGCCGGGGAAGTAGTTGTTTTCTGTTAGACATTCACAAAAAATAACTTCATTTTAATCGTGGATTTTTCAATTCACAGAAAAATCTTTCTATCAATATTCAATTGAGAATGTTTCCCTTTTCAACATGAATACCCCACAAGAGGTTATCTTGACGATGGAAGATAGTGACTAAAGTTTATCTTTCAGTCGCAGATGATTCCACATCTGATTTTATGAACATCCTGTTCATATTTTCAACAAATCAATATTTCAAATATATATTGTCAAAAAACAAAGCTGAACACCGTTTATGACATCTAATGTTTGAAGCTTAAAAATATTCATCTGTAAAACTAAACTACAGAGTTGTGAAAGGACGCCTGGAAGATAGCGGAATGTATATATATATATATATATATATATATATATATATATATATATGCGGATTGTTGATTCTTGGGAGTTAGGTTAATTCATTGATGGGATTCTTCGAAATTAATACATTTTATTTTGCCGACGTTTCGATTGCAACCGCAGTCTTCTTCAGGGTTTTTTTTTGCTACAAAAATATTTTTCGTTTGAAGTGGAAAGTTTACATACTAACAAGAATATGGACTTACCTAAAAAAGTTTATAAATACATGGAGAAATTAGCTAGGCCATAATTTTGAAATTTCTTCCTCTTCTTCATGGTGAGCACATACAATAAATAGTTCTTTGTGAAAAGAAATATGATAAACACACCACTTTACGTGGTGGTATTCAACAATCTTGTACTCCTACTGAAATGACATGGGATTGATATTGACGACGGTTTTTGCATTTGGATGGAAAATTGGTACAGGGTTCTATTGTTTAGTTGCTAACGAAACCCACAGCAACTAAACAATAGAACCCTGTACCAATTTTCCATCCAAACGCAAAAACCGTCGTCAATATCAATCCCATGTCATTTCAGTAGTAGAACAACATTGTTGAATACCACACGAAAGTGGTGTGTTATCAATTATTTCACAAAGAACTATTTATTGTTTGTGCTCACCATGAAGAAGAGGATGAAATGTCAAAATGATGGCCTAGCTAATTTCTCCATGTATTTCTAAACTTTCCATATAAGTCCATATTCTTGTTAGTATGTAAACTTTCCACTTCAAACAAAAAATATTTTTGTAGCAAAAAAAACCCTGAAGAAGACTGCGGTCGCAATCGAAACGTCGGCAAATAAAATGTATTAATTTCGGAGAATCCCATCAATGAATGAACCTAACTCCCAAGAATCAACAATCCTCATAAATACGTCAGGTTCAAGAAATCCTACCTGCGGATTTATAATTTGTTACGTTACCTAAATCAATGAAATTGGCTCCCATATCTCACCTTCATATCGCATAAAAATGTATTTTTACTCGTTAATGTATTTTTACTTGTTAATGTATGTATTTTACCTGTAATTGTTAGTTTTTAGCATTTATGTACCTCTTACTGACTTGTCTAATGTTTTTGAAATGAGACCCGAAGAGAATAATGAAGTATCTATCTATAAGTTAATCTGATACTATACTGTCCTTTTTACAATTTTAGGAATAGCAAAATTATGAAAAAGGTCTTAGTGCCGGGGAATTAGAAGATATTGCAAATAATTTAACATATTTTGACAAAGACAGCGAACAAGAGGAGGGTGTTATTGAAGCACAAATGTATAATAGTGAGTCAGAACAATCAAGAGATGACGACGGGCAAAACTTAGAGGCTAGAGCAAAAGATGAAAAAAAAGAATACTTTTACATAGCCAAAATTTATTAAAAATATTTGGAATAGTACTCTAGTGGTTCCACCTAGTAAAACGAGAGCTAAAAATATTATAATAGTACCCCCTGAATCTAGAGTCATTGCAAAAAGTGTATCAAATGAGAAAGAAGCTTTTTTACGTTTATAACTCCAAATATAATTGACCAAATTGTTACCTGCACTAACATATACATTGAGAATAAAAACGAAACGTTTTATACAAAAGAGATAAAGACTGTAAATTAACATCAAGTACCGAAATTATCGCAGTGTTAGGAGCCCTGTTTCTTATATCAATCAAAAAGGGAAATGGTGCAAATGTTCAAGAGCTGTGGGCTAAAGATGGGACTGGTATGATAATACTGAGAGCTGCCTTTAGTTACAAACAATTTCTTTTTCGTCCATTGCGTTTGACGACATAAGAACTTGAAACAATCTTGAGAAAACTGAGACATCTACACATCTTTTGTAAACAACTGCATGAATAATTATAGCTAGGGTGAATTTGTAACCATCGACAAAATGATTCATCCTTTCGAATGCCATTGCGGATTCGTGCAATATTTGCCCCAATAACAGGCCAAATACGGTCTAAAAATGTATGCTCTTTGTGATAGCAAAACAGATTATGCATGGAATTTTGAATTATACTGTGGAATGCAACTGGAAAGACCCTACAAGACATCCAATAAACCATTCGATATAGTGAAAAGATTAGTGGACCCTATAAAATGAACAAAAAGGAATTTGACTACCGATAACTATTATACTGTTACCCTTTGGCAGAATTTCTCCTTCAAAATGTTCTCAATTTGATTGGCACAATGAAGAAAAATTAAAGAAGAAATTCTAACAGAATTCCTTACAAATAAATTACGCAATGTTGATTCAAGTCTATTTGGATTCCAATATGACATAACTCTTGTTTCCTATGTTCCCAAGAAAAATAAGGCTGTGATTTTATTTTCTACTATAAACCAAACAGGAGAAGTTGTGATTTCTGAATTTAAAGCCTCGAAAAATGCTAAAAACTCTGCAGGAACGTTCAACTAAAGATAAAGTTGAAGAAGTGTTATATTACTTTAATAGCTATGATATCAATTTACAGTTCACCTCGGAATTAGAAGAGCATCAAAGCATTCCTTTTCTTGACATGAGAGCTTTTAGAGGAGAAGATAACGTCCTATGCACAAAATGGTTTAGAAAACCTTACTGCAGTAATAGATTCATAAGTTATCTCTCTTACCATCCCTCCCATATGAAAACGAATCTCATCTTAAACCTAAAGAATAGAGTCATTATGCTATCACACCCAACATTACTGTTAGAAGGCCTGAATGAATTAAAAAATATTCTCGGAGAAAACTTATATCCTAATGAATTAATAAATAAGATTTTGTTCAACTCCCAACAGAGGACAAACTTGAATAACCCTCAACATCAAAACAATTTTGATGGTATTTTAATGAGAACAATAATAATGATGACAGGGTCGCCATACCGAATCAAAATAGCAATTTGGTATATAGAACACTCCCTCCCATACATTGAAAAACTCACTTCCAAATTAATAAATATTTTCAAATAAAAAAATCTCCAAATAGCCAAAAAGAAAAACATTAAAACAGTATCCACCTTATTTACTAAAACAAAATCCCCTATTAAAATTTTAGAATCCTCACATGTAATTTATAGTATTCTTTGCTTAAACTGTGATAAAATATACATAGGCCAAACAAGCAGGAATTTATCAGGACGTATTATCTCTCATAAAAGTGACTGCAACCTTAAAAAAAATTGCTGTGCACTTGCTGAGCACTATAAAACTTAATCATTTTGGAAACTTTAATAACCCAAAAATTTTTGTGATAGAAAGAAATGAAGAAAAAAGGAATTTTCTTGAAATGTTCCACATTAATAATCAATAGGCATGCATGAATAAATGATCATACATTTCTAATTTGAGCTTAATTTATAGCTACTTATTAAAAATGAACAATAAGGACTAACCCCTTTGAGAATCCGTATAAATATATTTTTTCCAGTCGCGAAAAATATAACATATAATAGATCGAAATTGTATCAAACGGTTTCTCTGGTTTTCAATCTCTATTGATGTCATCATTCAAAATATACGTCTCCTAATATGTACCAATAACTGTATCAGTATACAATATTTTTTGATGTTTTAATATTATATGTATTTGCTGTTTTTTTATGTAACAGTCTCACGCTGGTAAGTTATTATTTTTGCCAAATTTCCTTCTCAAATTAATAATTGGAATTTTTAGATGTCTTGATAATGAAATAAAACTATTTCGAAAGCTTGACAAACAACAAAGAGTATTATTACACTTGCCGTTTGAACTGACTGCAACCTCAAGAGAAGATAAACTTTGGTTTTTCTCCTCTCTATATATATTTAATACATTTATTTTGGTGGGGTTTGTGAAGGTTTCAATACGTTCTCCGAACTAGTTCCCCAAATTGACGTTAAATATTGCAAGTGAGAAACCAATGGGAAATAAATTGATCTGCAACCTCAAGAGAAGATAACTGAGCCTTTTCAAAACCATTATTGGCCTAACTATTTTATTTATAACATAAGTAATGTTATTGTAACGAACCTAGGCCGGACCTGTCGCCTCACATGTTGCCGTCGACAGCGATGAGATCATCCCCGGAGATGTTCGAGAACCATCCAGTGCGCTCTGCCGCGGAAGACAACGGTCAATATTGGAAACAATTGGAACACGCCGGTCGCCAACTGAAAGAATTCGAAACATCGAGAATGCTGTATCGGAGATAAATAGGCAACCCTCAAGTCTCAGAGACACAGTCTGAACGAGCCCATACCATCGAGCTACACAGTGGCGTAGTAATATAAATTAAGTTGTAGATTAAGTGTTAAATAAATTAGTTAAACCAAGTTAAGTTTATTTACGTTACAATTGGTGTCGGAAGTGAGATTTTGAAAATAAACAAGTGATCGTGGAGTGGATAGTCAGAAAAATAAACTGATAGACCTTTTTAGCTAAAATAGACAGTGGCCAGTTTTCGCAAGTGGACAATTGTGCGTAGAATATAAACTGCTACACTGTTGCGTGAAACAGACAATAGACTGGTGGCCGTGGAAAAGAATTCTGAAGTGAATTTTAACAAACTGATAAACTTTTCGTGTAAAACAGACTGATACCTCGTCAAAGACAAAATGTGTTCAAGAAAAATGCGCCTTGCGGATTTGAAGGTAGCGAATTGAAACAGGAATTGGAGGAAAGGGAACTGGAAACAACAGGTAAAAGCAAGTACTCCCGGAAAGACTTGCAGAAGGACTTATACAAGAAGGTGAGGACCCCGAAACATTTTATTCGAAGTTCGGAGGTGATTTGAGTCCGATAATAGAATCCTTGAAAGAAGAGCTGCAACAAAATTCGAGGACTTTGGAAGAGAATGCTAGAAATGTGGAAGAGAAGCTTGAAGAAAATTCTAGAAATCTGGAAGAGAAGCTTCAAGAAATTCTAGAAATCTGGAAGAGAAGCTTCAAGAAAATTCTATAAATCTGGAAGAGAAGCTTTCTAGAAATCTGGAAGAGAAGCTTGAGAAAATTCAAGAACCTGGAAGAAAATGCAAGAAGCCTGGAAGAGAAGTTCCCGGAAAACACAGAAGGCCTAAAAAAAGAATTGTGTGGTGTGGCTAATTTTTCTAGAAGGAAGAATGGGAACCGTTGAGACAGAAATGGACAAAATAAAGGAAACGATCAGTAAGCTGGAAAAACGAATTGATAGTGCCCTCCACAGAGATGGTTAACAAAAATGCAATGCTGGACTTGAGTTTGAACTTGGATAAAGTTCAAGAGGGTATAAAAGATGTCAAGGTCATTTCAGAAATAGGAAGCTTTCCATGAAGCCGCCTCAGTTCGACGGAAAAACTCCATGGGCAAATTACCGCCGGCAGTTTGAAGCAGCGCCAAAGCAAACGGATGGAATGCAGGGGAAAGAGCTGTAGCACTAACACTTGCATTACGTGGAGAAGCGACGAATATTCTACAAACTCACCGCCCAAGAACAGGAGGACTATGATCAGCTGATTAAACATCTAGAATTACGATATGGCCCAGGCCCATTTGGAACACGTATACCACTCCCAACTGAAAAATCGCTGCCAGAAATCGGGCGAATCCTTACAAGAATTCGAAACTGACATTGCGCTTGGTTAGTCCGCATATCCAGCCACACCAGAAAATGTAATGGAGCGATTAGCGGTTCAGGCATTCTTGGATGGACTCCGTGACCAGAAACCAGACAAAGCGTTGATATTAGCTCGTCCAACACATCTGTGAGCGCACTGGCACGAGCTTTGGAATCGAAGCAGCAAAACAATGCTGCAAACCCAAAGTAAAGTTCAAACGATTGAGGAAGACTCACCGGAGCCTGCTAACTTGGAAGCTGCCATAAGAAAAGTGATGAAGGAGTGTTGCCTGAGAAAAGACAGATAAGATGCGGAATTGTGGCAAAATTGGACATCTGCGTAGCAAATGTCAACATTCATCGACTCCGATGCAGGAAAACTAAAAAAAGGTCGACGAGAAGGGGCAATCGTCGGCATGTGTCCAGCAAGCCCCGGTTAACAACGCATATGTCGCTATCCTTCAACGACAGAACAAAGGTGTCTTAGGAGCGGTCTCATCAATAACGAGCCTTGCACCATGCTGCTAGATACAGGTGCGACTAGGACAATTCTCAGGCCTTCCTTTGCCAGAACACCGGAACGGATTGAACCGACAACTTGGAAGCTCCGACAGCAACAGGGAGCCAGCTACTGTATATGGCGAGCTACCGATTGAAATAATTTTGGGCAGCACTAAAGTGAAACATCAGGCACTTGTAGCGGACATCGAAGACGATGCAATCATCGGAATGGACATCATGAATTCCAGAGGGTTTGAATTGGATTTCAAAGACGGCGTCCTACGTGTCAACGGAGAAAGCTGGTACTTCATGGGAGAAGTGACGTGTTGATCCGTGTGCTGTTGGCTGAAGGTGTAAGCGTACCTGAGAGGGCTGAAACCATTCTGGAGGCTCGCCTGGACGGGAGTGCGAGCAGTGGAGGCGTGGTGATGTTCGAGCCCAAACTTCCGGTGGAGGAACTTGGGTGAGGGATTGCCCTAGGGAAAACCCTGTTACGTGCTGAACAAGTTTGTGCCGGTCAGGGTCATGAATGTCAATTACTTTCCAGTGACCTTAAAGAAAGGAACAATTTTAGGGCACTGCTCGTCAGTTTCATCTGTGATCCGGGCTGCAGTACGATTAGCCAACCAACAACTTGCCCACAGAACTAGAAAAATTAGTTGCCATCTCTTCCAAAGACATAAAACCAGCTCAACAGCCCAAACTAAGAGATTTAGTTAAGAAGTACCAAGACATCTTCGATACCGGACAAGGAAAAGGGTCGAACTAATGTGGTCCAGCACAAGATTGATACTGGGGTGCCGACCGATCCGGCAATCAGCAAGAAGACTTCCTCTTGCCAAGAAGGAAGAGGCTGACAAAATAGTCAGCGATATGGGAAAAGAAGGAGTTATCGAACCATCTGACAGTCCCTGGTCCTCTCAGTCGTACTGGTGAAGAAAAGGATGGATCGACACGCTTTTGTGTAGACTATCGCCAACTTAATAATGTCACGAAGAAGGACAGTTACCCTCTCCCGAGAATAGATGACACCCTAGACACGTTGGCTGGTTCCACGATTTTCTCGACCCTTGATCTGAAGAGTGGATACTGGCAAGTAGAACTGGCTCAGGAAGATCGAGAAAAGACTGCTTTACCATCGGCTCAGGATTGTGGCAGTTCACCGTTATGCCATTCGGGCTCTGTAATGCTCCCGCCACATTCGAAAGATTGATGGAAACAGTACTGAAGGGACTCTCATGGAACACGTGTCTAGTGTATCTCGACGACATAATTGTGGTCGGCAGATCGTTTGAGGACCCGTGAAAAACTTGGAGGAAGTATTCCTGCGACTGAGGAACTCGGATTGAAGCTGAGCCTAAGAAATGCCATCTGTTCCAAAAGAAGTACGATACCTCGGCCACGTTGTCTCTGGAGAAGGAGTAGCAGTGGATGACCAGAAGATCAAAGCTGTTAAGGATTGGCCCATCCCAAAAGACATTCACCAACTTCGAAGTTTTCTTGGTTTATGCACATACTATCGCCGATATGTGCTGGATTCGCAACATCGCTAAACCACTGACCAAGCTCACGGAAGGCCAAACAAAGTTCCAGTGGTCCGAAGAATGTCAAGACTCATTCAGGAAGCTGAAAGGAGCTTTGATCAACGCACCTATACTGAGCTATCCCTACCCAAAGGGAAATTCATTTTGGATACGGACGCCAGCAACGTGGGACTTGGAGCTGTCCTATCTCAGATCCAGGAGGGACAGGAGAAGGTCATTGGTTATTTCACAAGACGCTTAGCAAACCAGAGCGCAATTACTGTGTCACCAGGCGAGGCTGTTAGCTGTTGTAAAGGGAGTGGAACACTTTTACAAAATGCGTGTACGGAAGAAGATTCCTGTTGAGAACGACCATGCAGCTCTCAAATGGCTCTTACAGTTCAAAAATCCTGAGTGTCAAGAGCACGTTGGATCGAGAGACTCCAAAATTCGATTTCGAGATCGAACATCGAGCCGGAACTAGCCATAAGAATGCAGATGCCTTGTCGCGAAGACCATGTCCAGATGATTGCTCACATTGCCGACGAGCAGAAGAGAAAGAAGCAACACTTTGTAGAACCGCGGCAATGGATGACAACTGGAATGACAGCAAGATCCAGAAAGACCAAGAGAGACCCGACCTTGGCTTAGTCGTCAGCTGGAAGAAGGGCAATCGAAGACCATCATGGCAGGAAGTCGCAGGTTACTCGCCGGCTGTTAAGTCCTATTGGGCACAATGGAACTCTCTTATTCTGGACAATGGGATCCTGAAACGTGTGTTGGAGGCCGATATTGGTGGGGAAGACAGACGCCAAATAATTGTTCCCAGGAACAGAAGAGAGGAAGTGCTGCGGAAATCCATGATGGAGTCGCCGGAGGACATCTGGGAGTGACGAAGACCCTGCAGAAAGTAATGCAACGGTTTTACTGGGCCAATTGTCAAGCTGACGTCCAGGACTGGTGCAGGAAGTGCGCTGTATGCGCTGCTAGCAATGGACCTCGAATACGACCCAAGGCCCCGATGCGTCAGTACAACGTAGGCAGCCCGTTCGAGAGAATCGCCATTGACATCGCCGGCCCGTTTCCCGTATCCGACCACGGGAATAAATACATCCTTGTGGCAATGGACTACTTCAGTAAGTGGGCGGAAGCCTATGCCCTGCCCAACCAGGAGGCCATCACCGTCGCCGACGTCTTGGTGAAAGAGTGGATATGTCGATTCGGTATTCCAATGGAGCTGCACTCGGATCAAGGCAGAAATTTCGAATCCAACCTTTTCCAAGAAATATGTCTACTGCTGAACATCCGCAAGACAAGAACCACGGCACTACATCCGCAGTCCGATGGAATGGTGGAACGGATGAACAGGACGATCAACCGCCACTTGTCCAAGGTTGTCTCTGACCATCAAAGAGACTGGGACCAGTATCTTCATTTGTTCCTGATGGCCTATCGATCTAGTATTATAATGGGCCGAGAACTGCGACTGCCTTGTGACCTGAAGTTTGGGATACCGCCAGGACAAGACACTGCGGGAGAGGACTACGTCAGCAAACTTCGGCAGAGAATGGACGACATCCACGAACGAGTCCGGTTGAACATCCAGAGTGCCAGCGATAAAATGAAGAAGACCTATGACATCAAGGCCGACGCTGGAGGATTTAAGGTTGATGACCTGGTTTGGCTGTACAACCCCAAACGTCGTCGTGGACTATCACCAAAGTTGCGGAACTCGTGGGAAGGCCCGTATAAAATCGTGAAAAGGATAAACGACCTTGTGTACCGAATCCATAAGCCACCCGAGGGAAACCAAGGGTCGTCCATTTCAACAGGTTGGCCCCTTACGCTGGAAACCATGACCAAGTTCGCACCCTCAAGCCACCGGAGGATGATATGACGTTCGAGAAGTTTATGTCCTTGTATTCAAACGGGCAGAAAGTTCTACATGGGGTTACTAGAGAGGAGTCACGAGACCTTTTCGAGGTGCCTGCTGACTACGCACTAGCGCACTGTGTGGCAGAAGATCTTCGAATGTCCAGGGGCATCGCCGTAGTGTTCTCCAAGAAATTTGGTCAACTCCAAACACTGCGGGGGCAGAATCCAGAAGTTGGTGGGGTGCTACAGTTGAAGAAAGGCCAGAGAAACATCTACTACCTAGTTACCAAGAGGCATTCCCAAGATAAACCGTCCTATGAAGATGTCTGGAAGAGTCTCACCAAACTCACAGAATCTGGTGGATCTAGCAATTCCAAAATTGTCCTGTGGTATTGATGGGTTGGACTGGAGAGTCATAAGAAGTATGCTGGAGGCGATATTCAGATCCAGCGGCGTCAAGATTTTGGTTTGCTGTAACCCTCTTCCACGACCGATCATGAAGACCGTGGAGTGTTACTTCCATCGAACTTCACGGTGCAGATATGGGGAGTCATGCAGATATCGTCACACTCCAAGGATGAAATTTCGGGACGAAATGTCTTTAAGAAGGGGGCAATGTAACGAACCTAGGCCGGACCTGTCGCCTCACATGTTGCCGTCGACAGCGATGAGATCATCCCCGGAGATGTTCGAGAACCATCCAGTGCGCTCTGCCGCGGAAGACAACGGTCAATATTGGAAACAATTGGAACACGCCGGTCGCCAACTGAAAGAATTCGAAACATCGAGAATGCTGTATCGGAGATAAATAGGCAACCCTCAAGTCTCAGAGACACAGTCTGAACGAGCCCATACCATCGAGCTACACAGTGGCGTAGTAATATAAATTAAGTTGTAGATTAAGTGTTAAATAAATTAGTTAAACCAAGTTAAGTTTATTTACGTTACATTATCAATCCTCTAAATTTTGTTGTGCTTGAATACCATAGCAGGTTACCAGCATCACCACTAAAATGGATATCCTCCTGATCAGGAATTTTTCGTTTACACAGCCACATATATGATGATTTATTTATATTAATTGAGAGTTTACATGGTTTTTCCATATCATACACAATATTTTCCTTCATGGTACTGACTATTTCAGAGTTATACAACAATGTAGTGTCATTGGCATACAACTCAATATACCTTTTAGTTCTAAATTAGAAATTAAAAAAGTATAGTCCCTAAGATAGAGCCCTGCGGTACACTGCAAGTGATATTATTGAAATCACTGTTGTTTTCCATTGTAAAGTTGTCACTTCCGATTGCTTAAATAACTTCTAAACCAATCAAGTGTAGGACCTTGGATACTTCAATTTAAGCAGAAAAATTGCATGATTGACTCTATCAAATGCTTTTCGTAGGTCATTTTTCATTGTTGTCGATTTTATTTTGTATGATCTAGTGCTGCAGAAACTGTCACTTGATTTTTGAAAACCATATTGATTTTTGTACAAAAATTTTATTTTGTGCAGGTGAGAAATCAGTTCGTTTTTTATAAAATAGACAACCCTTAAACTGGCCTGTAGTTATCAGATAGTTCTTTATCATCAACCTTAAAAAGGGCAAAAACATTTGGAATCTTCATGTATTCAGGAATTAAAGAAAATCGGTTACAAATTTACACATCAGTGGCACTAACTGATTTTTACAGAGTTTAACCGTTTTAGCATCTATGTTGCCCGATCCAGGTGCTTTCATTGAATCCAGGTTGTCTATTATTTCCATGATTTCAATTGTAAATAGTTCAGTAATCTTCATATTAGTATTACTTTTTGTTTCTTTTAGTTTTACTTTTTGTTTCTTTTAGTATTACTTTTTGTTTCTTTTATCTATACGTTTATCAGGTATTTTTGTCGATAGAATTAATCCTATTACTGTGAAATAGTCATTCATAAGTCCACAAATAGCTTCACTATCCGTAACTATTTCTTGCCTTACTCTTAGAGATGTCATATCATTACTGTACATTCCTGTGTTGTTTTTTATTATGCCATGTCTATTTGTGATTACTTCCTATATTTCCTTTTTTTTCATATTACTTTGTCTTTGCCTCCTTTATACTTGAATTAACTCTCTTGACAGCTTTGACATGTTTCACTTCCAGGAAATCATTGTGGGGGTATTTTCTCAGTTTTATATTGTAGTAGTATCTCTCTTTGATTACCTCATATACATCCACACTAAACCATGGCTTGCTTTTTGTTTCTGAATCTGTTTTTGAATTGTAGAAATTGTTTATTCTTGGTGAAACATGTTGTTCTCAATCGATAATTATCGTTTATGGTTAATGGTCACTATAGCAATTTGTAGTTTATCAGCATTTGTGATTATGTGGTATATTAAGTATGTGAATAAATTAAATATGAAGTGTTGTGTAGCTGTTAGATACTCTTCCTCAATTAATAGGTCTATGATGAAGTCCCCTATGATATAAGAATTTTTACCAGCCAAATCCCAGGCAACACAAAGCGGTCCTAAAGATATCTCGGCGAACTCTTTTTAGGAAATTGTGACTCCTTTTGTAACTGCTCTGAGAGGTTGTTGAGAGCTCTATATCTCCATCAAATCAATCAATCAATAGTATTTTATTGTCTGAAAAAATACAATTCTCAATGACAAAGCATAGTTTACAATTTACAATAATGAACAATGCAATAAATAAGTATATGTAGGTATATATATATATATATATATATATATATATATATATATATATAAAATCGATCAATAAACTAGAAACAATCACATTTGACAATATAAAAAGATAAAATATTAAATAGTAAATAGTACTCAATCACAGTTTGCTCAGAGAGAGAGAGAGATATAGAGAGAAAAAATATAAATTACTGTTATCAAGAAGAAAATAAAGTCATATGGACACTTACATAAATCTAAAATTATATCTATATATAACACGGTCATGACACTAAAAAGAACGCAGCAACATGAGTATAATGTTGGTAAATGAGATTAATTGATAAGAGTAGAAGAGTAAAGGGTTAAAAGTGTCTTTCAAGCTATAATAAGGTCGATCACATAGTAATACATGCACAGCCATTTTGAAATGATCATTGTTGGTAATATCCCTTATATAATCTGGTAACTGGTTGAACATCTTGCAGCCATTGAAGATAAATGAGTCCTTCACTAAGGACGAATTTGGTCTTGGTAAATTGATACTGTTATGCTTACGAATAGAGCAATGGGAAGGAGTAGTATTAAAATTATACAAATGTTTTTTAATTAAGCATACTGTTTCAAGAATGAAAATGGCGAAAACGGTGTGTATTTTAAGGGATACAAATAATGGTTTGAATAAATATCTAATTGCCTGTTTTTGTAGTATCATGGTGCTTTGTAAAATGGAATTCAGAATCTTAGGTGGGACTCTATCAAGGCATAGTAACAAGTTGTTACAAGTCTCACAGAAAAACATCTAGAGGCTAATTTCTTATTTAAATTGAAAACATGTTCAAATTTCAATTTGTTGTCAATGAATATTCCCAGAAATTTGGTGTTATCGGGGCTCTCGATATAATCATTAATTATCCCATTTGATATTGCTTAGTTCATACCTGAAAGATATAATTCGTTACATTCAAAATAAGACGGTTAGAATTACACCATTGTTTTATTAATTTTATGTCAGTAATTTTTTCCTGCAGAGAGTTAGCGTTTTTGTCTTGGTCATGAAATGGTAGTGTTTTCGGCAAAAACTGTGAATTTTCCTGATATGTTTATGCTAAGCAGATCATTAATATATAACAAAAAAGGGTGGGGCACAATATAGATCCTTGGGGTACACCACAAATAACAGGTGCACTATCTGACAGGGTTGGAGAAATTCCCATCGGGATAATCAAACTTAGTATTGTATTGTATCGTTTTTTCAAATCATATCTAAATAAAATTAGAATAGGTGCATTCAATTTATATTTCTAGTGCTTTAATGGTTTTGTAGATAACCTTATTCCATACTTCAGACAAAAGTTCCACCAACTGTTCTACTGATATTCAGGATATAAATAATAACTGCTGTTCTTTATGTTAGTCTGAAGAAATTAGGTGAATCTTACATCAATATGATGGTTTTTTTTAATGGATTCAATATAATAAGTATATAGGGCCACATAATGTTTTTCAGTATCGAATTGGTAACATTTTTCTACTTCCTCATATGATTATTTTTCATAGACAGCACAAAGAAAGATAATAGCCATTTCGCGTTACTCATGACCTAAGTGGTAGACCTCTTGAGCACATAATTAAATTATATATTATGCAAGGGATTGAACTACACACGTGTGTGTTGCGGCATCAAAAGTATTAAGATCAGAACATTTTGCATTAATATAACTGTAAGAGAGGAAGAATATTGAAACAAGCGATGAACTAATATGAAGTTTATTAAACATCTCATCTTACAAGATAAGCTAGAGCTATCAATAATGTATTTTCAAAGGAAAATCACAAAAAAAACTGAAAAAATTAACAGTTTGGCTTAAATCTAGCAACAGGTAGACCTGAAAGCAAATGGTAAAGCATATTATTCGGGATATTAATTCAAATATACATTCCACTGCCCTTTGGATATCCCACAGGGTGTTGGTTGAAAATCAGAAATTAAGTTTTTCACAATAACTATTCAAGAATGGCTGAATTATTTCTATTAAAATTTGGTAGTGATTTACTCTTGAAAATTTCAATTCTTTATTACTTAATCAATCCACAAAATTGTCAAGCTCTTGCTTGAATATCTCTATAACGGTTGATTTTT
Source organism: Gonioctena quinquepunctata (assembly GCA_018342105.1). Classification (NCBI taxonomy): domain Eukaryota; kingdom Metazoa; phylum Arthropoda; class Insecta; order Coleoptera; family Chrysomelidae; genus Gonioctena; species Gonioctena quinquepunctata. The sequence goes on along the minus strand of JAFIRS010001737.1, from coordinate 254,649 downwards.
TTTTTGGCAAGGTGAACCATCAGGTGTTTTTTCTAAGGAAATCAAAAAACAAATCTAAAAACTTAAAAAGCTTCATAACACTGGATGATATGTCTGAAATGGCTTTCCTATAAAAAATTTAGTGCCGTCGAGAGAAAATAAGGTACCAATTTGGAATTTTAATGAAAATATTCACCCGTTATATTAGGATAAAAAACTCCTTTAGCTAGATTGTCATTATCAAAGGCATTATCTTCATTATTGCCAGATTTGCTTTGAATGCTTATTCGGCGCCTCTTTTGCCGATTGCTAAGGTATCTATCAGGCTTATATCGAGCAGACATTCTATATGAAAGGTACTTATCTTTTGAGGTGAAAATATATTCTAATATAATATAATATATTCTAATTATAATATAATATAATGGAGCTGACTTCAATAAAAATGATGGGACAGTGATTTTAATCAAATCTAATTTAAATTATAATATCAAAAACATCAAGCTTGCGGTAAGTGGTGTACCCTATCCATTTTGGAACTTGCTTGCAATGGCTTATCTTATAGGATCATAGGCCTATATAGACCCTGACCTAGTAATCTGACTGCTTTCATTGAAGAGATATTGACGACTTTTTCATGATGAGTGAAGTTAGTCCCAAATTTGATATTTTCATTGGCGACATTAATATAGATATTATGCAAGATGATGATGTAAATGTAAATAAATATATTTCCGTCCTGGCTAAACATGGCTTTAAGCCGTACATTCAAAGGCCCACTCGTATAACAACAGATAATGCCACATGTTTAGATCATATATTTGTCAAAATGGAATTCAACCTAATCGGAAAATATATACCAAGCTCATTCATTATCGAATGTAATATCACAGACCACTATCCTGTGATGATTAATATTAACAGGGAAGCTAATAGTAATAACCATAACGAAAATAATAAAATAACCTTCGGCGAATATAATATTGCAAAACTAAATAACCACTTATCACAAGAAAATTGGAATAATGTTTTACAATCTGGCCATGCACAACATGCTACTAATATATTCTATGCAACCTTTAATAATCATTCAGAGACAAGTAAAAAGATATTCAAGAAAAACACTAACGAATCTAAAAAAATTAAGCCTAGGATAACAGCAGGTTTAATACAATCAATAAAACAGAGACAAAATGAAAAAAAAAGCTTAATTGTAAATACTCACCTCTTCTAGAATTAGAGTACAAACGTTATAGAAATCATTTAAATAAACTCCTGAAGCAGACAAAAAATGAATATTACTTGAATAAAATACATAATAGTCAATATGATATGAAGAAAATTTACCATATCATAAGTGAGGCAACCAATGAAAAAAATTATAAATTATCCAGCAAATTCCATGTTGTTGACGAACATGGCAAAGATTTTGATGATGATAATGAAATGGCAAACTATTGTGTCAAATATTTCACCAATATAGGTATCAGCAATTTATGCCTCCACCACTTACTCCAAATCAAAATTCCATGTTCCTAACACCCGTAACTGATACTGAATTGATACAACAAACATCCTCACTAAAAAACAAATGTTCTCCCGGAATAGATAATATTACCACTAAGATGATCAAAAATACTCACCCTCACATCCTGGTCCCTCTTGTACACATTTTCAACCTTATCTTCTCAACAGGAGCTGTCAAGTATCAGTTCAAACAATCAATAATAACTCCTGTATTCAAACAGGTGAAAAACAAAAATAAATAACCAGACCATAAGTGTATTAAACAACTTCGGTAAAATCTTTGAAAAATGCCCCAAAAATCGTTTAATGGAGTTTCTCAACGCTAATCAGATATTGAATGATTATCAATTTGGTTTTCGGGCGGGTAAATCAACAAGTGATGCCATGTACACTGTAGAGAATGAAATTATAAGCAAGTTGGACAAGAATAGAAAATGTATAGGGGTCTTTCTAGACCTGGCGAAAGCATTCGACACAGTGAACCATCAGAAACTCCTTTCTATTCTTGAAACAAATGGGATTTGTGGTACTGTGTTGGATGTTTTCCGCCATTATTTAGATAATAGACAACAACAAGTTGAAGTCCATGACTCGCTAAGTGTCCCAACTACCGTCAAGATAGGTGTACCTCAAGGAACGGTACTGGGACCAGTTCTCTTTCTACTCTACATCAATTCAATGCTTTCACTATCAAATGCTGAAATTGTTTCCTATGCTGATGACACTGTGATCTTATTCGAGGGTGATTCCTGGTCACAAGCTAAATTACATGTCCAAAGAGAACTAAACATATTAACGGATTGGTTAAATGCTTTCCAACTATCTCTGAATGTTGAAAAAACACACTAGGGCTTTTTCTGCCAATAATGCAAACAGGCCAGAGTTCCAGAATATTAGCATCACTAATCTAAATAAAAACATCACAGAAGTTAGCCAAATCAAATACTTAGGCATTATAATCGACAAAAATCTCAGGTGGGAAACTCACATCAATTATCTAACAACAAAACTCAGGAAACTGATTTACAAATTTTATATACTGAGAGAGATACTATCGATTAAACTGTTGCTTACAATATACAAATCACTTGTGGAGTCACTCCTACGCTATGGAATACTAGTGTGGGGTGGTCTGTATGAAAACTCATTACAAAATCTCAAAGTGATCCAGAATTTTATATTGAAAATTATCTTTAGACGAAAAAAACGATCCTTGATAAATGCACTGTATTCTCCAGATATACATAATATTCGGTCATTATATTTTTTTACAATTTTAATATCTGCCTATAAGAGTGGTCATTGTCAGCAAACATTCAATCATGGTTACAATATACGCAATATACAACAAGAACATTAGTCACCATTTTGTAACATATATTCAACCTAAAGCATATAATCTATTACCTCTCGCCATTCGAAAATATGCTAACCTCAAGAAATTCACTTCAGCCATTAAACTTTATATCTATAGTAATTATAGGGACTTCTTGAGAATTATAGAAACAAAAAAATTGTATATTTATTATTATTCATCAACTTACAGCCATGTTAACTGCACTGTTGAATTTTGATTCACACAATTACTGCCTATTGTAGTATGTTTTTACTCTGTTCCTATTAACCCTCCATTTTTATATTGTTTATACTGTTCCGTTCCTTCTTCCTAATTCTGACTTTTTTAAATTTTCTGTTTTCATGTTATGCTGTTTTGTTTTTTTTGTTTTTTCTCACTACACAATACAAGTGTGTACTCACTTAGAGTGTAGGGGGAAAAAACATTTGAACTTTTTGTTTTTTTCTAATTATTATCAGTAGTATTATAATTGATTTGTATTGTTGGAATGTATAGCAAAACGGCTAAATAAATAAATAAATATTGGTTATTATTGAAAAAAAATAAAAATACGCCAGTTAAACCACTTAGAAACTAATTGACAAAAATGATATAAGATAAAATTAATAAATTCCTTTTTATCAGTTGCCGGGTATAAGGATGAATCTAAAATGGCGGCAACAAGTTAACACCTCTCATCTATTACATCATCAGTAGGTCTACACAACAAAAATACCCTTCGTAAAATGAGAACGTGGTAAAAAACAGCACTTATCTATCCTCACTCTTCATTAAACATTTAAACACAAATAGTCAAATACATATTATACAAGCGATAAACAATCATCTTGTGCAGCAGTCAACACCATCCAAGCACTCAAAATTATGTTTCCGTGTTTTCCGTGTGTTTTCCGTGAAAAACTGGTTTTGTAAGCACATCTGCAACCATTTCATCTGTACTGATTGATTTGAGGGATATATTATTCATCTGAACATTTTCCCGTATGAAATGATGGCATAGGTCGATATGCTTGGTTCTTCCATGGCACACATCATTTTTAGACATTGCAATTGCACTTCGATTATCACAAAAAATAACAGGAATATCAGTATCTAGTTCGAATTCAACCATAAAATTTTGTAACCAAAGAACCTCTTGACAACTTGCTGCTAGAGCCATATATTCTGCTTCAGCAGTTGATAAAGCCACTGTTGGCTGTTTTTTGCAATTCCATGTGATAGCACCACCCTGTAGAATGAAAACGAATCCCAACACTGATTTTCTTTCATCTATGTCACTTGCCCAGTCGGAATCGCAAAAACCAACTAAGTTTGCATTTTCATTATTCGAAAACTCAAGTTTTGTTCCTGTAGTTCCTCGTAAATACCTGAAGATTCTTTTTACAGCATTCCAGTGACATTTATCTGGATTTATGTTGAATCTGCTGAGATAATTCACGGCAAAAGCTAAATCAGGTCTTGAAGCATTGGCTGCATAAAGAATGCTACCTATCGTTTCCTGATATGGCACGTTTTTCATATCTTCTCTTTCACAGTTATTTTGGGGACCCATTTCTTTTGACAACTTCTGGTTTGGATCGATGGGTGTTTTGATAGGATTACAATTTTGCATATTGAATCGATTCAAAATTTCTTCAATATATCTCTCCTGGTCAATCCATGATTTACCTTTTTTTTGTCACGGGTTATCCGTATTCCAGAAATGAGCCTCATGTAAATCCTTCATTTTGAATTTCATCATCAGCTGCATTTTGACATGTTCCTTATGGTGCTTATTATTGGAAAAAATAAGTAGATCATCCACATACACGGCAATAAATAGCAAATGTGGATCAGCTATCTTGAAATAAATGCATGGGTCGACTTTAGATCTTATCAGACCAATATCTTGAAGAACTGTGTCTAATTTCTGATTCCATGCTCTGCTGGCTTGCTTCAGTCCATATATTGCCTTCTTCAATCCGCACACCTTTCTTTCTTCTCCAGGAATAATGAATCCTTCTGGCTGGGTCACATAAATTTCCTCGCCTTGCAAAAATGCAGTGACAGCATCCATTTGATCAATGTTCATGTCAAATGTGACAGCAAGTGCAAATAGATACCGGAGCGATTTGTTACGTACAACTGGTGAGAAAGTTTCTTCTAAATCTACACCTGGCTTTTATGCAAATCCTTTCACAAGTCTCGCTTTGTATCTCTCTATATTACCGTCTGCATTTCGTTTTGTTTTGAAGACCCATTTGGTTCCTATGACCTTCCTGTTCTGAGGTAAATCTGATAATACCCACATATCATTTTCTTCCAGTAACCCCATTTCTATTTTCATTGCTTCTAACCAGAAATCTTTGTCATCCCTGTCCATAATTTCATAAATTGATAAAGGATCATTCTTGATAGCACACAAAATTTTCTGGGTTGTGCTGTAGATCGACTTGAACGACGAAGTTCCGAAGGTTTCTCTTCAATATTCACTTGAATGTCACTTTGTGTAGAATTGAAATTCATCTATTCGGATTTCTTGAAATGTGTTTCTTGAATTATATCTCCCTCTGTTTCGTTATTTTCATTCGTGAAAATTGGAGAAAATTCAGACGAAATTAACATAGGAATTGACTTTTCCTCTGACGTTTGGTTATCAAATTTATTTTCAATAAAAATCACATCTTTCGAAATTATTATTCGTTTTGTTTTCAAGTTGTATAAACGGTAATCTTTTATATTATCGGCATACCCCACGAAACTACATTCTTCACTTTTCGGATCCTATTTCCGTGTTTTTTGTTTTGGAATATGAGCCGTAGCTTTACATCCAAAAATGCGAAGATGGTTCAGATTTGCTTTCTTTCTGGACCAAATTTCTTCAGAAGTGATGTTTCGGAGTATGTTTGTAGATCTGTTGATCAAATATACAGAGGTTGAAACTGCCTCAGCCCAAAATTATTTTTTCAGTCCTGAATCGGCTAGCATACACCTTGATTTTTCGGCTATTATATTTTACTCTGGCGTATAAGTGACAGTTGTTTGGTGTTTTATACCAGATTTTCGGAGAAAACTTTCAAAAGATCGATTTTTGTACTCAGTTCCATTATCAGTGCGAACCATCTTGATTTTCTTTCCAGTTTCATTTTCTGCATAGCGTTCAAAATGTTTGAAAGATTCCAGCAGGTCTTTTGTTGCAAGAAAATAGACAAACACCTTGCGGGAGAAGTCATCGATGAATATTAAGGAATATCTTGATCTGCCAATTGATTTAACTTTCACGGGACCACATAAGTCAGAATGTACAAGCTCTAGAATTTCTGATGCTCTGTTCCCAGAATATTCAAAAGGAAGCCGGTGTTGCTTACCTTTCAAACAGGAAATGCATGTTTCATTGCTTGTATTTTCGATTTTTACACCATGTACAATACCGTTTTTAAGTAAAATCATACTGTCACTATTTAAATGTCCTAATCGTCTATGCCACGTAGTTCTGTCTATCACGAAGATGTAACAAGTGCAGTGTCTATCGATGCACAATCAAGTTTATACCATGGACGTATAAATATATAATGGACTCAGCAAATTAATACTATCAACATAGATTGTTTTGAAGCCGCTCAGTTTGTAGGCGCGCGGGTTGCGAGGAAGGAGGAGACCTGCGATAGACTGTAACCTGCCATCCAACGACAGTGGCGCACACAATTTAATTAATATAGGTATTGATTAAAAGAAAAATATGTGGAGTTTCATATGATTATGAAAACTTTGGCAAAACTTGTGATATACAGATCTGATGTGTTCATAAAATATGTGTTTGTCTTCATTAAATAGGCCGATTCTAAGAGAAAAATAATTATTATTTCTACATTTGAAGCAATGAAAAATTTACACTGCACTTTTAATATAAGAAACAGAACTGAAAAAGATAAGAGGGACAATAAAACAACTTTCGATTCTAGTCTTTTATTGAATATATTTTTAGATTCATATACATATTCTATAGTCATATTGAAGATTATACTTTTTATTACAAGATTTTATTTAGTTTCACTTGTTATATATAATTCCGGTGGCAATGCATTATGGATTTTTTGTTATATAAAAAACAAAATGGCGGCTCCAAGATGGCGGACGAGATTTGTAATTATGATCCGATTCAAAATTGGTATGTGGGGGTTTTCGGGAACGGAGATTATGCATTTTTTGTCAAAATTCATAAATTCAAGATGGCGGATGAGTACTGTGATTGTGGTCCGATTCGATTCGAAATTGGTATGAGGGGGTTTTCAAGGTCGGAAATTATGAAATTTTTGTCAAAATTAATAAATTCAAGATGGCGCCCCCCAAGATGGACGACGAGTTCTATGATTGTGGTCCGATTCGATTCGAAATTGGTATGAGGGGATTTTCGAGGTCGGAGATTATGAAATTTTTTTCAAAATTAATAAATTCAAGATGGCGCCCCCCAAGATGGACGACGCGTTTTGTGATTATGGTCCAATTCGATTCAAAATTGGTATGCGGGGGTTTTCGGGGTCGGAGATTATGAAATTTTTGTCAAAATTAATATATTCAAGATGGCGCCCCCAAGATGGACGACGAGTTTTGTGATTATGGTCCAAGTCGATTCAAAATTGGTATGCGGTGGTTTTCTCGGATATTTTGATTTTTTTGTCAAAATTTATGAATCCAAGATGGCGGCCCCAAGATGAGGGACGAGTTTTCTGATAATGGTCATATTTCATTCAAAATTTGTATGTGGGGGTTTTCAGGTATAGAGATTATGCGTGAATTTTTTGTCAAAATCTATAAATCCAAGATGGCGACTTCAGAATGTCGGGCGAGTTTTGTGATTACGGCCAGGTTCTAGTCAAAATTGGTGTGTGGGAAATTTTGGGGTCGGAGATCATGACATTGTAATAACACGGCTGTATTAGAAATGAACAGATTGAGGTGAAATAACTAAAAAGCAAAAAATAAAAAACCTTTTTAAAGACAAGCTTTTATTTAAGCCGTGTACTGAAACGTATAAAATAAGTTCAAGCTATCGCTGACAATGATTTATTATTTTTTGTTGAATTTTTGGTTTCAAAAAGCTTGTCGTGAAGTGTTCATGAAAGTAGGTACCAATTAATTTCATTGGAAATGATTGGTTGGTAAGTAACAACTTGTCAAAGAATTAATTTTATTACAATTCGCGTGACAAGCTTTTTGAAACCAAATAATTCAACAAAAAATAATTAAATCATTGTCAGCAATGACTTAAAATTATTTTATACGTTTTAGTACACGGCTTAAATAAAAGCATGTCTTTAAAAAGGTTTTTTATTAGTTATTTCATTTCACATTAGCAATACGAATGGAAGATAAAGGGAATGATCTCCAAAGTTGCAGTCGTTTATGGATCATCCAAATATCAACAATATACTGGGTGATCATGAAACTAGGGCCATGCTCATATCTCTGGAACAAAGTATAATAATAATAATAATAATAATAAATCGACTTTATTTAACAAATGTACATGCATTTGCCCTGAAAAGGCGAAGATTAGCTAATAGCTACTCTTGAACTCAAAAAAAAAGGTAATACAAAAATCAAAATAATAAAATATAAAAGATAATAAAAAGAAAAAGCATTTACAATGTTAATAATATTGATATAAGTAAACAATTTAGTAAATTTTGTAATCAAGAAAGAGAGAAAAAATATGTAGCAATGTGACTAGTCTTGTTGGTTCAGCAGTTCATTTTTAGCGACTTTCTTATATCTATTCAGTGGAGTTGATAGTTCTGGTTTGAAGGAATTAAAAAGTTTTACTGCATTATAAGTGAAACTACGTTCAAACAAAGCTGTCCGGTGGTGTGGCATGTTAAGTATATGTGAATGTCTGGTATTAAGATTGTGTAAATTGTTTCTGAATACTAGTTTGTCAAGAAGGTATGGTGGACTTTTAGTATTAAATAATCTATGCAAAAAAATGAGGAAATGGTGTTTAAATACATTAGAAATTTTGAGCCACTTCAACTGCAGGATGTATTGAGAAATGTGATCATATTTCCTTAGATTAAATATGAATCTGCAACAAGTATTTTGCACTCGTTGAAGTCGATTTTGAGTGCATTTATCAAGACATGGATAGTAGACAATGTTACAATAATTTAGAAGGGATAAAACCAAAGATTCTGAAAGTTTTTTCCTTGTTTTGAAATTTAAAATATGTTTACTAGCATAAAGTAACCGAGTGCGCATATAACTTCTACGTAATAATAAATGTATTACATAAGTAGGCACATAATAAAAGTATTACATAAGTAGGCTTGTATTATTTGATAGGTATTTCCAATTCAAAATAGGAATAAAAATATTGCGAACTGAATTATGATAATCTAAGGCAACATACATTTGAAACTCAGGAAGATTCGGGATGGAAAACACATATATTTTATTGATTACGAAATAAAACTGTTTTTGTCAAAATGCTCCTGACTCGTACTGTTGATGAATCTAATTTACTAGATGTCTCATGATGGATTCTAATTTTGAAATATTTATTCAAAATCAGCTTCAACAGCTCTATTGAGTGACCACCAATGGGATCTTCGTCATACAAGTGATCACCAAAATGTTCATAGAGTTTTGGGGGCAGGTTTTGTAGAGTGTTATTCACCAAGATATTCATGAGGTTTTTAATTTTCTTATTGAATATATTTGTTGTTTTATTAAAAAATCTGAAATATATTTCAGCAATTTTACAAGTTTCTACTACCAATTTTGATGCTTTTGTGAGGTTTTTATATTCTTTCCTTATAAGTAGTGTACAAGTAGTTTCGTCATTTTCATCAAATAAAAGTGGCTGGCATCTAAAGCATGTAACAATTCTCTTCAAGCTCTTCGACACATAACCAGCTATATAACAAACAATATCATTAACATAATCTGTTAAACACCAAGCAGAAGAGTGGAGAAAATCTAAAGCTTGTATATCTTCACTCAATTTATTTTCAAATGATACCTGCTCAGCCATCAAAGAAAGATCTTGACCATTCTCATTGATGGTTACTCTACCACTGCTACAAAATAATATTGAGGTTGCATCTAAGTTAATAGAATTTCCAGTTTCTCCAGCTTTTATTTCTGAATGAACTATCAACCTCTTATATGCTGCCTCAAATTGTCTAGCAGTCGGATTGTTATTGAATCCTCCACGACTTCTTACAGCTCCAAAAAATAGTTCAATGTGATCTTGTGACAATTTGTAAGTGAGAATATATTTGAGTTTATTGGTTTTGACATAAGAATCGTAAAGACCTTTGAGGCTTTCAATACAAATAAGAAATCCTAAGAAACCAGTTTTTCTTTTTGACTTCAAAACACTAACACTTCCAGCAGACAGATGCAATATATATTCCTTAATAACGTCTAGGTGATCAAAAAATGTTTCATTTGTTACTGAAGACAATGGCTTTTTATAAATATATTTCGCAAATCTTTTTTTTTGAGTTGAAAATGTCAAACAGATCGTTAAAATAACGAATGAATAATGCAGTTGCCTCAGCTCCTTTGAATTCAATCAACAATAAATCTTTACACAGATATATCAAAGAATCTGCTACACTTTTACTTAGCGTTTGAGTCGCAATCTTCACCTTCATTTTTTCTTTAGTCCACATGATGTGACGCTTTCGCAGTTTTGTTGCAGCATTTAACCCCTCATTATATTGAATGTCAACTAATTTATCAATATAATCCCAACTCACTTGATTGTTATGAGAATCTGTCAAGTTCTTATATGATCCTAAACAATTTCGAACTAATTTTATCATATGGCATGGATCCAGAAATAAATATACTTTTTCCTTCGTAACAGGATGACTGAAATAAGTTTTCATTGGTGAAATATTGAAATCTGCTCCCAGAACTGAAGCCATTTTCAAATTGGCTGAAGTTCCATCAAATTTCATTCGACTTGTTTTCGAATAGACATTTCATCGAAAATTAAATTGCAAATAACACTTTTGTTTTCTTGTTTAGCTGCATCCGCCTTCAGTTTCAATGCTCTGAATGCCTCCTGTGTCCATCCAGGAGCACCATCAACTGACTGGTACCATTTTGATATGGTTGTTGGGTGAGGTAGAGAATTATTGAATGTCTTTCTGACATAATTATATGCCTTGGTCGAGTAGAAGCTCAGAGTTAGAGCAAATGATCTGAGCGCTGGTGTATACTTTTGAGTTCTGGATCCCTTAAGCATCCTTTTGAAAAGTTCAGATGTTGATTCTGATAAAGACGCCTGGAACAAATATATTATTTGAGTGGTTGTATAAATCATGAAAATAATGATATTTCCACAATGTTCATTGAAAATGTAATACATATTATTAGCTCAATGTTGGGACTTCAAAAATCAGTGTGAAAGCAGCCACGAGTTTCAACCATGAATCTGTCGCGGCGATACGAAGTGTTCTCGGCCGCCAGCGGTCCCTAAAATGTGTTGGAATTTCATAGCCAGAGCCATTAATTTACTATTTGATGGGAAAGTTTTCGCGGATAGGGATTTTTTTGCATAAACCTGTGCACTTAAAGTGCTTTACAAAATCTATATATCGAAAAATTTTGCGCAAAAAATTTGGCCCTTACAACGAATTAAATTAATTTTCAAAAAAATTCCAAAACTCCTTCAAAGTTTTCGTGGATGGGGATTTTTTAGCATAAACCTGTGCTACTTAAAGTGCTTTACAAGATCTATATTTCGAAATATTTTGTCGCACAAAAATTTGGCCCCCACAACGAATTAAATTAATTTAAAAAAAAATCCAAGAAAATTTTTCTGCAGAATTGCGATTCGACGATTTTAAAACATTATATTGAAGGCAATGGCTAACGGATTTTGCAATGAATAACAGTTCATCATTTTTTTCAAAATTATACCCCCATGACTCTCATATCCTGCTCACCACTAACCAAACTTACGCCATAATGCATTGCGGCAATGATATGGAACAAAGTTTTTTTTCAGATCTGCCTGAAATAAGAATCAATTCAAAAATTGTTTTCCTATCATTATTGGTACGGTTTTGAATCGTGACCATTGGGTTTTAGCCATAGCTGATTTGCAAATAAATAAATTCATATATATATCGATTCACGTTACAACAATATCTCAAAAGTAGCCGAAGATTATAAAGAAAAATTTGAGTCATTCATTGAAAAATATGATAATAAAAATTTGTCAAGAGAAGGTTGTCACTTCAAAACTGAGTGCATAACTCATATAAGACAAAAAGATGGATATAACTGCGGAGTTTATGTTATATATTTCTTCATGCAAATTCTGAGAAATGAATCTTTATTGAAACCAAATGATATGGATGAGTTCAGAAACGAATTGATGACTATAGTTTTGGAAAATGCGGATCGCGATCAATTTGATTTTTGTCTCGTATGCGGATTTTCCATCAGAGGAACTTTGAATTCTAGCTGTAAAACGTGTAAAAGAAAATTTCACAATACCTGTTCTATTATAAAAAATCGTGAATGTTTGCTGTGCAATAATTTTTTAATTACCAATAAATAGCTAAAATCTAGTATATTCATTCAATGAAGGTTTTTTTTTGAAGTAGAAATAATATCATATTTGTAATTTTTGTAGATATCATTACAATATAAACGAAGGCACCTAGGGTAGGACGAGGTCTCATTTTATTTGTTGATATTTTGAAAGAATGTTTTTTTTATATGTTTTAATGCTGCTGAAACAGTTTATTTGAGTTTGATAAAATATTTGTTCAGTTCCATTATTATTCCAAGAATAGACTTTATTTGATTTTTGGTGTATTAGATTTGCACATTCAGAATGTGGCACATGATTTGATATTAATTTTATTATAATGTATTCCCATTTTATTGCTAAACACCGGATCAGAAAACTGGTGGGTTGATTCGGTAATATATTTTAGTCAATATGTTTATTCTTGTTATTCGACAAAACTTTATTTATTTATTTATTTTCTATTGCGTTTTATATTTGTCGATAACAGTACTATTCAGTACCTGACCTATTTATATTTTATTTACATTTTTTATTTTTGTTATTTTTTATAAGTTTATTTTTATGGTGGATTAGACCTACATGGGATACCACATTGAAAAAATGCGCCTGTCACTCTACCATAGGTGGTGAGGAAAAGAGTGGAATTGAAATAAAATAAAATTTTGTCGAATAAAGAAGTCTTGTAGAGCACTTTGAGTAGCGCAGGTTTATGCAAAAAAATCCCCATCCACCAAAACTTTGAAGGAGTTTTGGATTTTTTTTTGAAAATTAATTTAATTCGTTGTGGGGGCCAAATTTTCGTGCGACAAAATATTTCGAAATAGAGGTCTTGTAGAGCACTTTAAGTAGCACAGGTTTATGCAAAAAATCCCCATCCACGAAAACTTTGAAGGAGTTTTGGATTTTTTTTAAATTAATTTAATTCGTTGTGGTGGCCAAATTTTGTGCGACAAAATATTTCGAAATATAGGTCTTGCAAAGCACTTTAAGTAGCACAGGTTTATGCAAAAAAATCCCCATCCACGAAAACTTTGAAGGAGTTTTGGATTTTTTTTTAAATTAATTTAATTCGTTGTGGGGGCCAAATTTTTGTGCGACAAAATATTTCGAAATATAGATCTTGCGAAGCACTTTAAGTAGCACAGGTTAATGCGAAAAAATCCCCATCCACGAAAACTTTGAAGGAGTTTTGGAATTTTTTTTTAAAAATTAATTTAATTCGTTGTGGGGGCCAAATTTTTGTGCGACAAAATATTTCGAAATATAGGTCTTGTAGAGCACTTCAAGTAGCACAGGTTTATGCAAAAAAATCCCCATCCGCGAAAACTTTCCCATCAAATAGTAAATTAATGGCTCTGGCCATGAAATTCCAACACATTTTAGGGACCGCTGGCGGCCGAGAACACTTCGTATCGCCGCGACAGATTCATGGTTGAAACTCGTGGCTGCTTTCACAATGATACTTAAAAATCTGACCATATGCAGGGACTTTTTGAAGATCTGAAAATTTTGATTCTACCATAACTTTATATTTCAGAATTAATGTACATAAAATTTGTAATGTCTTGTTGGAATAAAATGAATTTTATTGTATTCTAATCAGCATAGACTATGTAGAAAACTTACCCTCAATGAAGTTTCACAATCTTCATGCACCAAAGATTTACTTTTCAAATGGTTTATCAGTGAATTCAAATTTGTCACTTTAGACCTCAGCCTTCGCACTGACTGTTGTAAAGTTTTTATTTTGGTTTTTTGGCCTAGTACAGTTTTTTTCATGCTTCTGAAATTTCTTCTGGCCTTGCGGAGTTGAAAAATCACTAGTAGATAAGTCAATAACAGCTCTGAAATTAAATAAAATTGAATATAAACAAGACTGAAAAGTTCCACCCAATTGTGATCCAAAATATTTATGAATAAAAATAAAATAAAAGCATGGGACGCTCATCATAATCAATTTTCCATTGGTGTAGCTATTTTCTCAATTATCAAGCTGTTGTTTCAATTCACAATATGACTTCGATAAACATCCACGTTTCAATAAAAATTAATCCTAAATACTTTGGAATACTGATAATATTTGTTTACTACTACCTTCTACCTAGAAGGCAAGACAATAATAGAGGAAACCATCCCAAATACTTTGGAATACTAATAATAATAATAATTTTATTTCATATTGTAAGAGATACAAGTAAAATCAATTCAGGTAAATCAAACAAAAGAAAAGACGAGCCATGATCACACTTTTCATAAAAGGATTTAGGCTCAATGGACTATTTGACAGTTAGCAGTTCAGTTTGACAGTAAACAAGATGTTACCGCGACAACGGTTTTGCAAATTTGATTGAAAGCAACATTAGTGTTTTTCGTTGGGTTTGAAATGACCAAAATGTCACTTTTCAAACGTTAATATTTCGAAAACAATTGAATTCAGGAGTAAAGTGTATTAGAGAAAACTGTTGAGAATTATGAGCAGATTTCGAAAATAGAATAATATATGGGGTGTTCTATTTAAAAAATTATTGAAGATGGCGCCCAGCCGCCATTTTAAAACTTTTAGCTGTGATTTTTTCATGAAAAAGTAGGTATTTATCTCCTATTTGAGCCCTCCAAATTTCGTTGCGATATACCAGGTGGTTCAAAAATTAGTAGGGGGGGTACGGACTTTAGACGAGCACTGTATATATCATAGTGCAACAAATATTATTATATTATTCTACTCACTTTTTCTTTTGCGAAATTGTGGGTCTGTCTGTTTCCTTTTCAGTGATTGACATTTGAATCAATTCAGTTTCGATGCAGTCAAAGTTTCTGAGAGAGATTCGTATCTATTTCTGGGCAGTCATAGTAGCTGATGTATCTGAATGGAATCTGTAAAGTTTTAAAACAGTACATTTAAAAGTGGGTGATAATTGAATTGCAAGTTTTGAGCTAATATAAAAATCATATTAACAAGTGAAATCAATTATTGAATCTCATCTTACCTCTTCAGTGGGGGGCCAAAAGAATCGATAATATCCGAACAATTAGTTCCTGGGGCTGTATCTGTTGAATCCGTAGATGACTTTCTATTATCTAATCTAAAAAAAGGTAAATTTATGTTTGGAAGGAATGAAAGATATTAAAAATAATTTGAGATGATAATAATTCTGTTGAATGATTAGTTTACCTCGAGGTTGAAGCAGTTTCAGTTGTTGGAATATACTCTTCATTAAAAAAAGGGGACGAGCACCCTTTCTCAGATATATTTTTCCACTGGGTTTTATTTCAAAAGCTTCTCCTTTGAAATGAATAGAACAAATTCTAGCATACTTTGAAACAGTTTCAGTGAACTCTTTCAATCCCAGCTTTTCCAACCAAACAGCTTTTTCATGGGCATCAGCTGGAAACCTAAATGGAAATCCAAAGTTAGACATTATTTTCAACAATGTATAATATAATTAAAAGTAAAAACAACTTCAAAAGTTTGCCTCAGAAGTTTTCAGTTTGAATACAGAAGCGACAAGCTTTTGAATCTGTTACTCACAGATTAACCTAAGTCACACATTTGAAAACATTATTTTTGTACCTTTTAGGGCATTTGAATAAAAGCTTGTATTTTTAATTTTTTTATTTTGATATTATTTTAAATTTTATGGTACTAAACACTTTTTTCAAGTGGAAGAATTAGATTTGGGTCAAATTTCACTTGCATGATTTGACTAACTAACAAACTAACAGGGAAGTTAAATAAAAGTTGTTATTCGGTAAATATCAGTTTCATTTGGAATACATTGATTGTTTGCACTAATATTTCAGTCAAAAATCAATGAGTTTTCATCTACAACGTTGCATTCGTTTGTAAATCATTTTTTTGTTATTGTCGATCATCACCTTCATATAACAAGATTTCAATAAATCTATTTCATTTTGTGTATGTATAGAAATTTGATACCCACTGTGACGCCTATGACAAAGATGAACGCCAATCTCTAATGTTTGTAAACAAACTATGTACTCACCTACAACAGTAAAGCACCATTATTAGTCTCTATCTATTTTTCTTTCACTATATAATCCAAACACAACACAAAAAACAATATTCAACAAATACTGCACACCACAGAAAATGTCAACATGAACTGGTCAAATTTGTAAACATCATAGGATGATACGATGTTTGTGATAGACGGAAGAATTCAACAGCGTTGCAGTGCAGCGTTAAATGGAACTGTACAGAATTCTTTGGGAAGCCCACAACGATTTTTGAAATTCATTTCTCTAGTTTAGATTCTGGAATGTGTAATTTCGATTTTCATTCCATAAATCGTAAAGTATAGTAATGTTCAGTTACTGAATGGAATTCGTTGGCGATAAAGTTTAAGCTAGTGTTGGTGGGTAATAAAGAATTATCACAGACTCGAAATGGCAACGCCCAACTCAACAGCACGACCTTAGAATGTAGCCGTTCAGTGGCTTCACTTAATAATGTAAATAACTGGGTCTATCTTTATTTATACGTCCATGGTTTATACATATTATTGCTCATAGTTCTGGTTGCAACTAAAAATTTCACAACCTTTCGCGTCAAAATACACTTTATGTCCGTTTTTAGTGATTTGACTAACACTCAATTCAATAAGTCTGTAGCAATGTCTGGTACGAACAAAACATCTTTCACAACCACTGTGTCTCAGAACCATTTGCATTCACTTCAAATGTTATTATTCCTGTCTCCAGTATAGGTATCCATGCTTCATTGTCGGATTTATTAAAAATGGATTTTTCTAACCAATCTTCTCTTCTGGTCATGTGCGCTGTGGCCCCTGAATCAATGTACCATTTTTCATTTTCAACATTGTCAACAATGTCGAGAATGGAATGATTTCGGTACACCTGATTGACATCTTACTTTTGAACCATCACATTCATAGGACTTATGACCATATTTATTACATTTATAGCATCTCGGCCCTTTTGATTTGTATTTGTGGTTAAAATGCTTTTTTCTATATTTCTCACTATTACTGAAGAATGCACCATCATGATGGGACGCTTTTCCAACAACGTTCAACTTGATATCTTGTAAAAGTTTCGTCTTGATCGAATCACCTGTTATGCTTGTGCCTGAACTTTCAATCCCCATAATCATTGGTCTGTATTCATCTGTGAGGCCAGCAAGCAGAAGAGTTCCAACCCATTCCTCACTAACTCGAAATCCAATAGCATTCAGTTTGTTAGCTGTTGAAATGATTGTATTGACATATTGTTCAACATTGTCCGCATTTTCAAGTTGAGTTGTGATCAATGTTCGGAGAAGACCTACTCTTCTGGTTAAACCAGAATCTTCAAAAGCTTTGTTTAACTTCTCCCACGCCTCTTTTGCAGTTGTGGTTTCTTGAATATGAACAAAAATGATTGGATCCACGGACAGGATTATTTTCGATCGTGCTTTCGTCACTTTCTTGGTATCGTTTTCTGAACAAAGAACACATTCCCACATATCCTCGTGTTCGAGATAAGATTGCATGGCAAATTTCCATGTTGAGAAGTTCTCACGACCTTTCAGCTTCTCAATTTGAAAATTTGAACTTAAACTTGTCATTTTCACGGGAAAGTTTCTGAGTCTGAGTATTTCACATTCGATTCAATTCCTCTTTCAATGTTTTTTTTTCATTTTTGTTTTTCTAACCTCAGTCACACTATCGATCTTCTAAGGAGTATTCTCAATCCAAAAAAAATATTCTACAATGAAAAAGAGGGGAATTTTTGTGGCATAAAGGACAAATTATTAAATTAAAGAAAAAAAAGCATCCTCAAGTGGGAGTCGAACCCACGACCTTATGATTTCTAGCCATACGCTCTACCATCTGAGCTATTCGAGGACAGAGGAATCGACACACACTCACGAACCCTTTTTTTCCATAATTTAATATTCATGTGAGAAATGAATCGAAAATCAAACGTACTTATCACTGGCCGTCGAGATCCATTACCTGTCACTCAACTTCATCGTCATTCGAAAATTTCAGTAGCAGATCTAAGCAGATGATCTCTAACCACTGATAAGATTTAGCCAAATATATAAGGTGATAGTGGAAATATTGTGTCCAAAATATATAATGAAAAAGGGGGAATTTTGTGACATAGACGACAAATTATTAAATTAAAGAAAAAAAAAAGCATTCTCAAGTGGGAGTCGAACTCACGACCTAATGATTTCTACCCATACGCTCTACCATCTGAGCTACTCGAGGACATAGGAATCGACAAACGCTCGTGAACCTTTTCTTCCATAATTTAATATTCATGTGAGAAATGGATCGAAAATCAAACTGGCCGTCGAGATCCATTACCTGTCACTCAACTTCATCATCACTCAAAAATCTCAGAAGCTGATCTAAGCAGATGATCTCTAACCACTGATAAGATTGATAAGGTGAAAGTGGAAATATTGTGTCCCAAATATATAATGAAAAAGGGGGAATTTTGTGGCATAGAGGACAAATTATTAAATTGGAGAAAAAAAAAGCATCCTGTGTCCTCGAATAGCTAAGATGGTAGAGCATATGGCTAGAAATCATAAGGTCATGGGTTCGACTCCCTCTTGAGGATGCCTTTTTCTTCTTTAATTTAATAATTTGTCCTCTATGCCACAAAATTCCCCCTTTTTCATTATACATTTCGGACACAATATTTCCACTTCCATATTCTACAATATTCAGTTATATTGCCGTAAGTAGATATATTCTCATTTGGATTGTTATCTCTGGAGTGGAAGGACGACTGTCAATTTCGTCATTCAGTCTTCCAGTGCTTCTGGGTGTAGAAGGTAGGGTTTCGTTTTGATCCCTTGATATTGGATTCTCGTGGGTAGAAGGTAGTTTCTCATTGTGTTTGCTAGGGCTGGACGGAATATTCAAAAACTCATTGGTCGTGATTTGAAAGGAGTTGAGAGCAAAGATCGAAAACGATTGTTTTTTTTTACCTGAAAATAAATGATGACGAAATAGTAGAAGGAAAAATGTGCTTTTTCTGAGATGAGTAAGATCCAAATGAATGCGAATGATACAGGATAAATTAAAATATGAATTTAATAACTTGTCTATCGTATTGGGCTGAATGTTGGATCTGTATCGGAGTCGCCCACATGAGAATAATGCTATCCCAAAACTACCATCTGTGGCGTGAAAAGAAAGAGCGTCTGTCTAGTTCACTTTTGGAGCATGCCCGGCCTTGAATATAAACATTTTGGAAAAGACTGCAGTCTACATAAAAAGTTAGAGTTACCACCTCACAATGCTGCAATCAGTCAACCAAACTATCGAAAAGCAATTTATGAATTTTCACACATATGTAAAGGTTCTGAATAACTCAATTTCTTGAAAATTAATAAAAACACTTGCAATTCTCAAAAACTTTTAATAGTTATTTCTAGCGAACAAATGGGGGAAATTGATGTAATTTACTATTGCATTCATACATGATTTGCTTTCCTCCTCATAAATCTTGAATTTCTGTAAAACATATGAAAGTCCGGTAAAAAAATGTCAAGGAAGTTTACTTACTCACAAAATAAAAGTGCACCAGAACTTCGAACGTGTTTGCACATGAAGACACTGACCAAAATGTATTTTGGTACATGGTTGCCAGATTGAGGACGCATCATCATGCTACAGGTGAAAGGAGTATATTCAATGTATATTATAGCATTCACGATTTAAAGCGCCCCCCAAACAGAAATTGTCTGAACTAAATGTATACTGGAACTTTCAAAGACCGTATAATAGTGCGTCCTTCATTATGTTTTTCTGGTGTACATAACTCTCGCATTTGATAATGAATGTTTTCTGTTCTCATATGCCATGGGAGCTCTGGAAGCGGAGTACACTTTGCGAATATATAATTCGATGGTTCGTTCAAAATAATGGAATTATTGTTGGAAAACAATACTGCGTCCGGTATACGGACGTTGTATCATTCAGGACGCGGTAATGTATGGTCGGAAACCCACGTACGGACGTAATATTGTACGCGGGATAAATATATATATATATATATATATATATATATATATTTATCCCGCGTACAATATTACGTCCGTACTGTATATATATATATATATATATATATATATATATATATATATATATATATATATTTATCCCGCGTACAATATTACGTCCGTACGTGGGTATATATATATATATATATATATATATATATATACATGTACCGGGTGAGTCAGAATAAGACCGACAAACTCCGACTACAGATTCCTCACCTCATTTTGAGGTGAAAAGTTGCTATCAAGGTATGTCCTAAAATGCATCCCCTCTGAGATACAGGGTGTCGAAAGTATGAAAAAAATTAAGATTTAATTTGTTTTCTCCAAAATTCCGGAAGGAAAAAATTTGAAACTTGGGACACTAATCAAGGTTTATCAACGTACTAATTTGAATTTTTTATTTTTGTAAACCAGTGGCGTAGTTACAATGGTATGTGATCATATGTTCCTTCATATTTTCTTGCGACAAGTGAATGGACAAATGAACGTTTGACATCAGTTCGGCACATCGATACTCAACCTAAAAGTCATAATAAAAGTGGAGGTTTCTGAGATAATTTGATAACACTGAAGATATGTCCTTAGTAGAGACATAATTTCTTATGTGCAATAATCGCATAATCCTAATTTCTTACAACATATCGGAATATGTGTTAACCTCCTGAATATTTTTTAATGTTGGGGAGAATCGGAAACATAGTACGGATGAGTCAGAATGAGACCGATAACGTGGTGTCGCTGATTCACGGTTCACTGATATGTTACCATACTTTCTTGCATATGATTGTTTTGACAGATCAACTGACAGCTATAAAAGTAGTGCAATGTGGATGATGTCTGTTTGGATATCTATGTTGGATATCTATGCAGCGGCTCTGGCATTTCCCCCTGTTTCACCATAAACGAAATGCATATCTGTATATTCTTCAAATGAATAATCCAATTTGAAACGATGTTCACTGACTGAAATGATGACAGATGACTTGACAATAATACAAACTGTTTTGGGTTACTGTCAATTATGTCTAATGTAAGTATCGATATATCAGTGTGTTTCTACCGGGAACAATGAATTTTGTGTATGTTTTATGCGTTGATCAGTGGTGTACTGCCTACCACAAACTAGCAAGAAAGGCTCGACTTTGCAACTAGTTATCACTAATCGAAATAAATCATTTAAGTAGATATTAATGTACAATAATTGTTTTTCTTCATCAAAAATATGTTGATGGGATAATATTTTCATAGATAATTTAATCAGAAATGGCTTTGATAATGATACTCCAACATAAACTTCAACAAATTAAGGGTACTTATCTTCAGTTTTTCGCAAAAATTATTTCAGTTTAACTCTTATCTAAGTGGAATATTATGAATTTGAGGTTGGGTTTGTTTGTCAGTTGACCTGTCAAAACAATCATATGCAAAAAAGTATGGTAACGTATCAGTGAATCTACAACATCGATTCGATCAAATAATATGATGAATGAAAAAATGGAGTTATCGGTCTCATTCTGACTCACCCGTACTATGTTTCCGATTCTCCCAACATTAAAAAATGTTCATGAGGTTGACACATATTCCGATATGTTGTAAGAATTTAGCATTATATGCGATTATTGCACATAGTAAATTATGTCTCTACTAAGGACATACGTTCAGTTTTCTCAATTATCTCAGAAACCTCCACTTTTAGGCACATGGAATGTTATCACTCTTAGGTTGAGTATCGATGAGCCGAACTGATGTCAAATGCTCATTTGTCCATTAACTTGGCCCAAGGAAATATGAACGAAAATATATGACCACATACCATTGTAATTACGCCACTGGTTTACGAAAACAAAAAATTATAACTTCAAATTAGCACGCTGATAAACCTTGATTAGTGTACGAAGCTTCAAATTTTTTCCGTTGGGAATTTAAAAAAAAACAAATTAAATCTTAGTTTTTTTCGTACTTTCGTTACCTTGTATTTCAGAGGGGATGCATTTTAGGACATACCTTGATAGCAACTTTTCACCTCGAAATGAGGTGAGGAATCTGTAGTTGGAGTTTGTCGGTCTTATTCTGACAAACAACACTCTTCAATGGTTTGAGTCATATCTCACCGATCGTGAACAAGCAGTCAAAACTGATTTTATGTCAAAGACCGCAAGTATAAAACATGGAGTGCCACAAGGGTCGGTACTGGGACCTTTACTATTTCTGCTTTACGTAAATGATATGGCTTCTCTTAATGTAAAAGTTACAATCACATTATTTGCTGATGACGCCACCATACTATGGCAAGAAGAGAATTATATATGAACTTTACAGAGGACATCCGAGTTATTAAAAATTGGTGTGAATCAAACCTCTTCCTCAATATTAAGAAGACAAACATATTATCTTTTCAATGCAATATCCCCAATTTAGACATTGGTAATGAATGATTGTAAATAAAACAACAACAAGGTTTTTAGGCTTACACATTGATAACAAACTGATTTTTAGTGATCATGTAATGAATATGTGCATAAAATTTGCATCTGGAAGCTTTGCTGTCAGAAACATTGCTACTGAATTAGGCTATGTTTCTGCCAGAGTAGCATACTTTGCCCTAATTGAATCGCACTTACGATACGGAATAGTCTTTTGGTTACATGCAGTAACCTTTTATTCCAGAGGGGTTTTGTTTTGCAAAAAAGATCCGTCAGATACATGTGTGAAGCAAAGCCTTACTGTAATTTGTTTGTAAATTCTGGAAATGGCTTGTTTAATTCATAAAAATAGACATACATTGCTACTTGTATCGTCTCAATACAACACAAGGCAGACTGGTCAGATAAAGTTGATAAGACCCCGCACTACTATGATTAAGGACTCAATTATATATACCGGAATCAAGATATATAACCACCTGCCGAACGAAACTAAAATATATACAAGCAGCAAAAAATTACAGACTTAATGTTAAGACATTATTAACAGAAACCCCATTTTATAACTTGGATGAATATTGTTTACATAGATTTTAATTTGTCACCAAAAGGGTAATCCGAGATTTTAATATGTAACTGGAAATGTTTTCAAATGTTTTTAGATGTCCGTAATGTATTATACTCCTATGTAGTAATGTAATAATTATACCTTGGATGAATATTTCCGTATTAAATTTTTCCCAAAAAATTTTAATTTTTGATATCCTGATATATTGTTATTTTTCTTTGCATTCCGCATCTAAGATATTTCTCAAAGTATCTATAGTAAGTGCAAAATTGTTATTTTCTCGTTCCAATATTCTGATGGAGATTATCATGTTTCTATTCATTCATTCAGTTCCAAAATATAATTTATGTACTTTGGTCTGAATTTTTTATTGCTCTTCATTATTATAATTTTTAAATTTCCGAATTTATTAATTAAGCTGAAAAATTCTTGTTGGTCTTTTTTACATTCAAAACAAAGAGAAATAAACGAATTTGATCTGTTTGAATAAACCCTGAGTGGAACACAATTGAACATTTTTATTATTATATCAATTACTACTACTATTTTATTCATTATTCAAAATCTTGCAGGTTGAAATTGTCAATGATGTTTTTACTCCTGATGGTTTGGCGTGTGATTGGGTCACGAATAAAATATATTGGACAGATAGTGAAACAAATCATATAGAAGTTGCTACTATTGGGGGAAAATATAGGAAGGTTTTATTTTGGACAGATATTGATCAACCCCGTGCCATTGCTCTCGTTCCTATGGAAGGGTAAGTTACATTTTATAAAATAATTTAAAACATTTTGAACAATTTCATTTTGTGAATTGCAATGAAAAATATATATACTACTGAAATTGGGACATAAAGAAGATTGAAACTTAAAACACTAACTTGTACTAATGTCAAGATAATTTGAGTTCAGGCCAGGTGAATATATTTACTATATACAAGTATATGTATATCCTATGAAATACGCAATCGTAACTTTGCTCAACCCCTATTTGTCAAAAATGTTCAAAAGGAAATGGCACAATAGTTTCACCCTATTGACTTATCTCACAAAAAGTATTTTGTCTATATCATATTCATAAATGAAAGATATACTTAGAATGAAAGCAATACCAGAACAGGTCAATATAAGCAATACTCTCGATTATTTTTAATGCCCAAAACTTATATCCACCCTATCCAAAACATTTTTTCACTTGAAAAATAAGAATTTATTAGAATTGAAAGAAATCTTACAGTATACAAAAAAGAAAAATTCAACTTCAACATTTGTATCAGTCTTCCTGGTTCTGCTGATTACTACTCAACATAATAAATAAATGCTTTGCTCCTGGGAAATTTTCCTTATGCCTCTAAACAGCAACTGTTACTCCCCTATTCAAAGATCCCCCCAATTAAATACAAATTTCTTTGCTCTCAACATTATTAAAAATTATTAAAAAACTTTCTAAAAAAGGTTATTAGCTTTTTTATAGCACCGTGAACCAAGCCTCTAAAATACATTGTTTCAACAAGTGATGTTGGAGAGCTGAAATGATGCCAGCGATGAAATGGTCTTTAGTATTTTCTCGCTGGCGGCAAGATTCGTGTTTGGATACAAGAATAGAGTACATTGAAGCAAGAAACTTATGCAACGCGGCTATCAACTCATTGAAAGAGGCGCAAATTGCCAGAATAAGAACCAAACTGGCAGATTGCCTAAACAAGTCTCATTCATGCTGGTCATTTGCGAAAGCATAGAAGTAACTTTATCCTCTCTTTCCTGAAGGAAAAGCCATGATACTAGCCAAAAATTATTCACTGGATCCACACGAAAAAGCTCCACCTTTCATTACCCCAACAAACTATTCAATGTTTCCTTTACAATTTGGATACCAAAAAAGCTATAGGACCCCACGGAATTTCAACAATTATCCTCAAGAGAACTAACTCTAGTCTTGTATAGGTATTGTAGGAAATACTATTCCCAAAAAATATGGGCGCTTGCCTGTCATCAAAAGTTGGAAAGAACCATCGATATCGAGCATGTCAGATATCAAATCAACGTATTCACGGTACTTATTGATACGATGCGTATTAGGATATCTATGGATTTTTCGTTGTGTAAATAAAGTTGCAAAAATGTCATTCAAAGTGCCAATAATTCAAAAAATATTTCTTTTTGTAAAAATTAATCCATTTCTTAGTTGTCGTTGGGGTTTCGTCAACCAAGTGGAAAATACCTCTAGCGAACGCAATCTCAACTCCAACTATTACAACAACAATACTCGAGAAATGTCATCTTGACTATCAAGATAGAATAGAATAGAATATCCTTTATTAACCATAAAAAATACAATAGTATTATAAGGTTATGTCAAGAATATATAAATAAAAACACTAAATAGATAACTAAATAAACAAATGAGAGGTGAACAATTACAATATAAATATCACTGTTTCACTAGAATATACATAACTATAATTTTTTTTTTGTGTCTACGTAGATTGTAACTTTGAAATATATTAGTTGGTGTTGAAGTCAAATGATAAGAATTCGTCGATACTATAAAAAGCGTTTTCCAAGCAGATATTCCTCATGTAATTTGTAAACGAAGCTGTATTTAAGTTTTTTATATCTTCTGGTAGTTTATTAAATAAAATAGGACCATAACAATTTTTCGAAAAACGGCAGTGATTTAGTCTTGTG
This sequence comes from Gonioctena quinquepunctata, assembly GCA_018342105.1. NCBI lineage: Eukaryota > Metazoa > Arthropoda > Insecta > Coleoptera > Chrysomelidae > Gonioctena > Gonioctena quinquepunctata. The sequence continues at coordinate 228,520 of JAFIRS010001737.1, read as the reverse complement.
AATTCAATTTTAATTTGTTGTGATTGTCTGGTGTTATGTGAATGAACATCGTTTTGATTTAGATATAAGTGAGGATTTTTTTTACATAATTTATGCACGAATAGACGTAAAGAGAAGGTAGTGTAAACATTTTATTATTAATAAATGTTGTTTTAACGTCTTCTTGATAACCCAGTTTGAAGATAACTCGCAAAACTTTTCTTTGCAGTCCAAACACTCTTTTTGGATGAGGCGAGTGCCCCCAAAGTACTAGACCATAAGAGATATGGGACATAAAAAGTGAATGATAAGCAGTGATAATGGTTTCAATAGATGAAATGTCCATTAAACTTCTTGTAACATAAATGCTCTTTGCCAATTTTTTGCAAATAAAATCTACATGTTTTTCCCAAGAGAGCTTTGGATCCATTTGGAACCCAAGAAATTTGACGATTCATTTTGATCTATAGGCAGTTGTTTGTGTGTAAACAAGTAATGTTGCGTTTTATTTGTATTCAGTTTTAATTTATTATTGGTCAACCATTTATCAGCATTAGATTCTGCTACTTTCATTTCATTAACTATAGCCTCGTAGTTTGTATTTTGGAGCGTTAAGGATGTGTCGTCAGCAAATTGCGTAATCTCAGAGTCATCATCAGTCTTGGATTCAATCACATAAATCAAGTATAGAATTGGTCCCAAAACGGAACCTTGGTAAACTCCGTTTTTTATTTCTTTGGTATCAGATGCCTTATTATTCAAAAAAACGTACTGCCTGTGATCCGATAGATATGATCTAACTAGGTTAATTGAGTTTTCCTCAAATTTGCACCACTCCAATTTTTTAAGCAGGCTTTCATGTGACACGCAATCAAATGCCTCCTGAAGATCGCAGAACACTGTTCCTATGTGGACACGTTTCTGAAATCCTACGACGATCTTATCTACCAGCTGCATTACAGCGTCAGTGGTTGATTTTCCGTTCCGGAAACCATATTGGTAATCTGGAATGATGTTATGTACCTCAAAGTGTTCTACTAACTGCGATTTCAGAGCAGCTTCAAATATTTTACCGACTGCGGGAAGTATTGAGATAGGTCTTAGTTTACACAATTCTTCTGCATTTTTTTCTTTTGGCATTGGGATCACTTTTGTAATTTTAAGGCAATCAGGAAAAGTTCCGGATTTTATGGCTTCGTTTAGCAGCTTTGTTAAGGGTGAGTTTATGATATTTTTGATTATTTTTATTAAAAAGATATTTAGCTCATAATAGTCAGCACTGGTTTTATTTTTCATTTTATTTATTATATTCCTAGTTTCATTAAAGGTTATTTCCCTAAATTTGAAGCTTGGGAAGCAATGGAAATTTCCTGGTAATGGAGAAGTTACAGAAATCTGCATGAGAGAAATGTGTGACACATAATACAATCAGGTCTATACAATACGCTGATGATACCAATATTCTTATGGCAGATGAACAAATCGAACAACTTATCAAAAATAACAGGGCATCTTACGAGTTTGACCATTACTGTAAAGAAAATAGGCTAGCATTAAATGCAACAAAAACTCGTTTCATGCATTTTCAACCGAGAAATGTATCACTTGATCATGAATTATAATAATAATTATTATATTTATTCCAAAAAATCCATCAATACATTTTTTCAAATTCTGAATACACAAATATTTCTGAAATAAAATGTGGTATCTACTGAAATCAGATACTGATTCGTGCCGGGAGAAATTTGAAACCATTAATGAATAAACAATTGAATAATGGTCTCTTAGGTAGATTTCAATAGAAATACCACCTACTGAGGACGTCACCACATGAAATTTTGATATATCTTCGTCGATTAGGGTCCCCAGAAACCAAAAACATCAGTTCGAAAATGTATATACATACATAACATAAGTACGTTAAAATACTCAAGTGATGTATTCCTGAGACAATTTTAAGAAAAAAAGTCTATATAAACTTGTGTCCGGAAATGCTTCGTTTCGGAGATACAGGGTGTTGAAATTGAAATTTTTTGTTCGCTTTTTAAAAATAACTTATGCAAAAATTAAGTTATTTGCACGAAATTGGGTACCGGGGTTTTTTTGACTTGGGAAATCATAATTTCGTATTAATTTTCATGTAACATCTAGAGGGCGCTGCGTACGGTGTCATTATTTATTTCAAATTGCCCTAACATTTTTGACAGTAAACTTTTGGTACTTTTCATGAAAAAACCTTATTCCCACACCTTTTCCAAGTAAAAAAGGTACACTTCCTCAACAATGCTGGAGGTGATCGTTTTCGAGATATTTACAATTTTCTATATCGATGCATGTTACTTAGACCTAGGGCGCTAAGTGAAGTTGCTGAGAACATTACAAAAACTAAGTATGTGGTAGGTCTCGTCAAAATAAACAACTTTTTTCCTATGAAATGTTTATCGAAAAATGATTTGTTTTCGAGATACAGATTGTTGAAATTTTTCAAAACATGGTTGGTTTTTCAAGAAATGGTATCATGAACTTCCATAACAACCACATCTGGGCGGAAGATAACCCACTCATTTCCAAGACAGATTCTCTTTTAATGTATGGGTAGTCATAATTGGGGATTATTTAATTGGGCCCTATTTTCTCCCCTTACGTTTGAATGGAGATGCTTACCAAAATTTTTTGGAACATGAGCTTCCCCAGCTTATGGAAGATGTTCCCATTGGTCTCTGAAATCACTCTTGGTTTATGCACGATGGAGCCCCTGCTCATTTTAGTCTGATAGCAAGAAATTTATTAGACGTAGCATATCCCCAACGATGGATAGGAAGAGGAGGCACTCAGCATTGGCCCCCGAGGTCACCGGACCTCAATCCCGTCGATTTTTTCTTTTGGGGACACTTAAAATCACTAGTTTATGCTAGCCCCATTGAAAACGAGGAAATGTTAAGGGATCGCATCGTAGCTTGCTGAGAAACGATAAGAAACACTCCCGGCATTTTTCAACGGGTGTGGAATTCTTTGATGAGGAGAGCAGAAGCTTGTCTTACTGTTGGGGGTCGTCACTTTGAACAGTTGTTGTAATAGTTGTTTCGTTCAATTTTTATATGTTTCATTGCCTAATAAATAACATAGTACTTCTCCGAATTGTTTTTTACAAACTCCGAAATGTAGCACTTTCTAATTGAATAATTAAACCTGACAATTTTTTTCAACTATATGATTTGAATTGATCAAGCAGTTTGAAAATGCTCAGTTTGAAAGAAGTCTGTGTTTAAAGTTTGATGAAAATAACTAAAATTGCAAAAAACTTATGACAAAAACCAACCATGTTTTGAAAAATTTCAACAATCTGTATCTCGAAAACAAATCATTTTTCGATAAACATTTCATAGGAAAAAAGTTGTTTATTTTGACGAGACCTACCACATACTTAGTTTTTGTAAGATTCTCAGCAACTTCACTTAGCGCCCTAGGAGCTAAGTAACATGCATCGATATAGAAAATTGTAAATATCTCGAAAACGATCACCTCCAGCGTTGTTGAGGAAGTGTACCTTTTTTACTTGAAAAAGGTGTGGGAATAAGGTTTTTTCATGAAAAGTACCAAAAGTTTACTGTCAAAAATGTTAGGGCAATTTGAAATAAATAATGACAACGTACCCAGCACCCTCTAGATGTTACATGAAAATTAATACGAAATTAAGATTTCCTACGTCAAAAAAACCACGGGTACCAAATTTCGTGCAAAGAACTTATTTTTTGCAAAATTTATTTTTAAAAAGCGAACAAAAAAATTCAATTTCAACACCCTGTATCTCCGAAACGAAGCATTTCCGGACACAAGTTTATATAGACTTTTTTCTTAAAATTGTCTCAGGAATACGTCACTTGAATATTTTAACGTACTTATGTTACACTCTTTATATATATATATATATATATATATATATATATATATATATATATATATATATATATATATATATATATATATATATATATTGTTATGTTATGTTATGCCAGTTATAAGTTTTAAAAGGAAAAAAAAACACACAAAAGAATAATTACTAAATAGTTATTAGTTTCAAGAGATTGTTTTACATAATTTTGGAAGTTCTATTTATTTGTAAGTTATAGATAGATAAAAAAAATAATTTACAAAATTTTCAAGAATAAAAAGTGATCAACACATTTATAAATTTGAAACATACAGTATATGAAATTGTAGCTAACTAAAAGTAGCCAATGGTAGAACAGCAAACTTCTTGATGAGAATAGCCAATCAGGGAATAGATGGTCATATGGAAAATTGGAAATTGTGAGAGAATAACAACGGGGTGATGTCATAAGCAATTATTATTGAAATGTGTACATAGTAAGAAGAATGGGAAAATAGTTGTATATATAAATTATATAAGATGAACCCAAACAGTGAAATGTGACAATTTGGTGCGCGAATTCAAACATTCAAATGAAAAAGAAGAGGGAAAATTGGTATCCAAGGGAGCAACAAACAAAGCCACAGGAGATCGAAAATAAATTTACAAGGGAATGCCACGCAACATTTTGGGAGAAAGAAAAATGAAATAATTCCAACATTAGAAGAAAAAAACCAATATTACCTTAATTATAAAACATATCCAAGTGTCCAAAGCTGATTTCTGCATCTGTATGGTTCCTGATTTATGGTATTGGAGTTCCTGATAGCGCTTGTAGTGAGAAGGGATCCAATTTCAGGGCATATCTTGAACACCGACATTTCCAGCCAGGTATAAAAACTTTAATAGTGCACATCCGGTCCTGAACAATTTCACAAATAACGTATCTCACATCTGAAGAACTTTATTTCACTTTATTTTGAACTATAACAGAAAACTTCACTCTCAAGGAAAAAGTGAGGTTGTGTCTATCCATCCATGATTTGATTTTTATGATTATCCGTGAATATTTGTAGATTCACATTAGAATAAGTTATTTCTCGTAGGCCAGGTAAAATTAAGTCTTCCTGAATAAAGGAAATAATTGCTTTTTGATACTTTGTTGTTTGTTTTCTTACAATGATCAACAATCATACCAATGACCATTGAATAAATTGAAATTAGACAGCAGTGGCTAGTGGCTCTATTGCCTGAACAGGCTATCTGAGATAAGATGCGAACCAACTGTGCTTAGCGAGGGTGAGAGAAGTGATAACAATTGGCAGCAGCTGACGAGAGAACAGTGACGTTCAGCTAGCAATTATTATTACATCATACAAAATATACATACAGGGTGAAAATATCTATCTATATCATATCAATTTGGCTCACAAGGAATAGCAAAAATTATTAGCAATCTTCATTATATAACAACAACTATTATTATTCAATTTATCAATACATAACAAATTGGCACCCAAAGTGTGGGGCGAAATAATAACAAAATAATTTATTATATCAACAAAACATAACAATATATATATATATATATATATACAGGTATATATATATATATATATATATATATATATATATATATATATACAAACTTGTAGACAAAGTGAAGGCCTCATTTTTCAACCGAATGAAACAACGGCACAAAATATTTTTTATCAATACTTCGGCTAAGCTCCAAGATAGGACAAATCGGTCTGAAAGTTTTTTGACAAAAATTTCAAAATAGGTCGATTTTTATTTTAAAATGCCGATTTTTTTATGTATATTCTACAGAGGGTATGTCAGTTTTTTTAAATTGGAATAGATGTCTTGTGATACCACATCTGAAAGGCCTTTCAATACTGCATTCAATGATAATAATTAATTAGTTTTTTTTTGTTCAGGGTGAACAAAAATTAATATTTCATTTCAATAAGAGAATAACTTTATATCCAACAAAATAGAACAGTTAAATAAGATGTTCGAAATGCCATCCACCAGTCTCTTGACAATAAGCAAATCTACGGACACATTCCTCTTGCACATTGCGAATAACTTCCGGAGTAATTCTGTTAATTTCGATCCTAATTCGATTTTTCAACTCTTGTAGATTTTGCGGCCTATCTACATAGACCTTCGATTTCAAATAACCTCACAAGAAAAAATTCAGGGGCGTAAGATCTGGAGATCTTAGGGGCCACTCTATCGGTCCGCGTCTACCAATCCACCTCCTAGGAAAACAGTTATTCAAAAACTCGCGAACATCACGTGCATGGTGCGGGGGTGCACCATCTTGTTGCAACCAAATACTTTCATTTGGTGAGTTAGGATTGTTGGCGTTTGGAAAAATATATTTTTATTATTATTACATTATGATTATGAAATTCTTGTATTGTCATCGGTCCTTGTTATGTGTGACAAATTTCAGATTATTCGGAAGATTGGAAGTGGGTGAATATTTACTTCCAAGATTTAATTGCATTGTGAGTTATTTAGTAATAAGTAAAGATAATAAAAGCGTGTTAAAAAATGCAAAATTTTACTTTTTTGAGCCGAGGCTCTAATCCCTTAGACTGCCCTGGCAGACTAGTGAGTCAGTGCTCTACTACACCAATGGATCCTTTCCAAATATTAATAGTTAGCTATTTCCTAGTCTAAAATGGAAACAAAAGACAATCACAAATTAATGCCATAATAGGCAAGTTAGTGTCAAATAAATGTTAGTTGAAATATCAACAAATATTCTTCACAAATTCTAAGTGAAAAGGTTCTAAAAGTAAACTATGGCTACTTTAAGTGAAACCCAACGATAGAAATTTTAATTTTTTATTGATGCGCGATAGAACCAGAACTTAGCAAGAGGTATGCATTTGTTCAATGCGAGTATCCAAATAGACTTATCAGTCGTTCAACAGTCAGTAAGATTGAGAAAAAATTTAGAGAAACTGGTCATGTCAAACATATTCCGAATGCTGGACGTCCTAAAATAGAAGAAAACGTGAAACTTGATGTTCTATTAGGTGTAGAGAATAATCCTCACAATACTTCACGGCAAATTGCAGCAGACCTTGACATATCCCAAAGTTCTGTATTACGTATTCTAAAAGCAGAAAAGTACCATCCATACAAAGTACAGCTACATCAACAACTCAATGATGATGATCCCGATCGCCGTGTGGAGTTCTGTGAAATAATGCAGGATTCGTGTAACCGCAATCCACGTTTTATAAAACAAATTCTGTTTTCCGATGAGGCTACGTTTTGCCTAAATGGTTCAGTAAATCATCAGAATTGCAGATATTGGAGTAGGGATAATCCTCACTGGATGATGGACGGGCATACTCAATACCCTCAGAAAGTCAATGTTTAGGGCAGGGATAATAAATGACAGGATTATTGGCCCGTATTTTTTCGAAGGAAATCTCACAGGGGAGCGTTACTTGGAATTTTTAAGAAATGAACTCATACCCAGCCTTGCCGATATTTTTCCAAACGCCAACAATCCTAACTCACCAAATGAAAGTATTTGGTTGCAACAAGATGGTGCACCCCCGCACTTTGCACGTGATGTTCGCGAGTTTTTGAATAACTGTTTTCCTAGGAGGTGGATGGTAGACGCGGACCGATAGAGTGGCCCCCAAGATCTCCAGATCTTACGCCCCTGGATTTTTTCTTGTGGGGTTATTTGAAATCGAAGGTCTATGTAGATAGGCCGCAAAATCTACAAGAGTTGAAAAATCGTATTAGTATCGAAATTAACAGAATTACTCCGGAAGTTATTCGCAATGTGCAAGAGGAATGTGTCCGTAGATTTGCTTATTGTCAAGAGACTGGTGGATGGCATTTCGAACATCTTATTTAACTGTTCTATTTTGTTGGATATAAAGTTATTCTCTTATTGAAATAAAATAATAATTTTTGTTCACCCTGTACAAAAAAAAATCTAATTAATTATTATCATTGAATGCAGTATTGAAAGGCCTTTCAGTTGAGGTATCACAAGACATCTATTCCAATTTAAAAAAATTACCGATTACGTCACCATGTTAAAACCAGTGACATAACCTCTTTAGAATATACATAAAAAAATCGGCATTTTAAAATAAAAATCGACCTATTTCAGGATTTTTGTCAAAAGTACATGGCTTGCGAAATATCGAATTTGTTCCATAATTTTGATGCGCACTGTATAATTAATAATATTTGTTTACCCTGAATTTGAAGTTTATTCGTGTCAATCAGATACTATTTGAGTTTTTCTTCTGCCATAAGCCGAACCTCATTGAATTTTAACATTTCTGGAATTCAATGTTAAACTATATAAATAAATGTTATTATTTTTCTAAGTGATATTAAGATTGAAACCCAAGTAAGTACTGTCTGTATCCTTGTGTGCTGGTTATACTTATATCTTTTGATTTGAGTCAGATTACATAGAAATATTAGGGAACATTTAGGGAGATTTGAATCCTTCTTCAACTTTTGATTGAAAAGTTCAAGGTTTATATGTTCCTAACACATGATTCATTTACTTGATTAATGGCAATTTTGGAATCAATAAATACATTCTGAAATCTACCTTTTCGACTGACTGTGCCATCAGTTTTAGTTGACATAGAAACAATCATCAAGCCAGGTGCCTCTTTTGAAGGTGTTATAGGAGATATCGGTAACCTATCTAATTATTACTCACACAATAATTACATTATTATTGATGCAGGACTTGATAACTTTGGGAATTGAATAATGGCATTTTTGATATAGAAACATTCATCGAACCAGGTGTCTCTTTGAATGTGTTGTAGGAGATATCGGTAGCCCATCCTAGAATTACTCACGAATGATTACATTATTGATTTATTTGAAAATATGAACAGGATGTTCATAAAATCAGATGTGAAATCATCTGCGACTGAAAGATAAACTTTAGTCACTATCTTCCATCGTTCAAGATAACCTCTTATGTAGTATTCATGTTGAGAAGGGAAACGTTCTCAATTGAATATTGAATAGAAATATTTTTCAATTCACAGAAAAATCTTTCTATTCAATTGAGAATGTTTCCCATTACATTATTATTATTGCAGGACTTGATAACTTTAAGAATAAAAAAATACCTTGAGTTATTGAAGGAGTGACTGTTAGTGTGATGAGGGCAGAGGCAGCTCGACCCAACTGACAGCTTTGTCTCTTTGGCATGTGCCGAAATCAGATACTTAAATCACAATTTAAAATATGTTTTAGTCGTAACACCAACACATAAATTGGGTGTGAATTACTCTAGAACTACCTATATAGAATCAGATATTAAGCTTATAACAATTCCAAATATGATTAATAATTTTCACATACTTAACGTCTGCAAACTTAAGAGAACTGTATACGATTTTTTATAATTTTTATTCCCATTCTGGGCTAAACTGGTTTGAAATCTTTGATTAGCATCTTTGTTATGAAAAGGAACCTGAATATGAGTTTGTAACCTGTCTAGTTATGGCACTAGGAAATAGAGTTTTTTAATTTTTTATTCTTATATTTTGAAAATATAACATTCTAACATTAAGAATATCAGCATTATACAAATCAGGAGCTTGATACAGCCTATCCTTATTCAAAATGTAATTTTGTATAACATTTAACGATAATAATGCGTTGGTATACAAACCACCTCATACAATGATCCCATACTTTATTACTGATTCCACAAGTGCCTTGCAAACCATTTTTTTTCATCAATTTACGTATTGAATAAAAAATGTCTTGCACAAATATAGTATACAGTATCTTGAGGAAAACCTATTTCGATGGTTTTGAGGTGACTATACATTTTGGATTTTAACTTGCCCCGATCTATTGGTCAAATAGCTTTCAAAGACTTTCAACACTGGGCCCCTCACCCCATACTGTCTAAGAACATCAAGCAGTCTCTCATGCAGGACCGTGTCAAAAGCCTTTGCCAGGTCTATAAATACCCCTATACATTGTTTATTGTTATCTAGGTTTCTTAATATGTTTTACTTTGTACTAATTCCTTTTTTTAAACCAAACTTAGGATGTTTATATTCTCGAGATAATCATGTGAGTCTTCAAACATTCTCCAATAATTTGGCAAAAGTTGTAATTATGCTGATAGGCCTATAGTTAGATATGTCAATTTTGCTACCAGATTTAAAGATTGGTATCACTCTAGATTTTTTTAAGTCATTAGGGATATCTCTAAAAATTAAATTTAAAACTTGAATAAATGGTTTGAGAATGTGCATATGACACATTTTAACCAGATTGGAGGTGACACCATTAAAACCTGGGACACTGCCATTTTTTAAGCTACCAATAAGCGTGAAGCTACCAAGAGGTTTCAGAAACATGTAGTTTTTCAGATTAGGATCATTGTTGTCTACATGATTGTTACTCTTCACATGTTGAGACATCTCAACACCAACCTGTATGTAGTAATTGTTATAGAAGTTAGCCAAGGTCTGAGGAAAAATGATTGCCAGCATGATACATAAAGTATACATTATCCCAACAAACATTATGCCCTTATGACGAATTGACGTTTTGACTTTAGAATAGGTTGGTTCTGAATTTAGCAAAGGTTAATTTTATGTTATATTTATGTTGAAAAGGGAAACATTCTCAATTGAATATTGATAGAAAGATTTTTCTGTGAATTGAAAAATCCACGATTAAAATGAAGTTATTTTTTGTGAATGTCTAACAGAAAACAACTACTTCCCCGGCTAAAGCCACGCTGGACATTGAACTACATCTGATAGATATTCTGAAAAGGCCCTAACTCAAAAGAAAAAATCTGAAATTGAAAATTTGCATTTTCATTCAGATAGTTATTTGATTTTCTATTCCAGTCTCAATAAAGAACTCATAAAGATGAATGAGGCAAAGAAGAATGTTTTCTAAAAGAGAGTACTCACCAGAAATCATTCGTAACATTGACGCAGGAGAGACATCGCATTCACTAGGTCTTCAATACATTTTTGTCGACAAAAATCTATTTCACGCTTCCACGATCATCAGAAAGACCGGAAGAAATGGGAAACACATTTTCAAGAAGCAATCTCACTTAGCAAAGATGGAAAAAGTTAGAATCATTTCTTTTGGAGAGACACTTTGAAATTATTATTTCAGTCGCAGATGATTCCACATCTGATTTTATGAACATCCTGTTTATATTTTCAACAAATCATGTTATATTTAATTCATATTCATCAGTATAGATAAAAAAGTAAGCAATTTTGAAGTCGCAAATTGGGATATTAAGACATTTTGCCCTATAGGTCGAACGTAAAATAAGTAAAATATTCTCAATATGAGTAATGGTCCTTTCAACTGATTCATCACCTAAAATCAACTATAAGGAATACAAAAATAGAGGTTAAAAGAATACATGTGTGATTTTCAACTGCTCTAATTTATTTTTATAATTAAATTGCATTGACGAACGAGTAGTCTTAACATTGCGTCATTTATTAGGAGTATTTCACAAATTGCTTGCATGAAAAATGTATAAAAAAGTCACAGTCACGAGCAACAGCCTGCAGTGCTAATATTCCACAAGGGTTAAAGTGCTGGGAGAATTTGTTCTCATATGATATGAATCGACATGACATCATTTGGTTGTATTTGCTTTGTATATTATCAGTGTGACTACACCATAAAACATAAGAGAGTAAATAGGCAAGGGGGCTCCTTATTTTTTTATGTATACATTTTATTATTTTATGTGAGACTGTGATTAGATTGCTATACATTTGGATAGCAAGGTCAGACAAAATAAAGTAAGGTTGTGTTCCCTTCTTTATGTAAAATACTGATTGGATTGCCATTAATTGAAGAGAATATTAGCCAAGCAGGCTACGTTGTGTATGATTTTAGCCAAAATTTGATTGGTTGATTCATTTAAATATTGGATGACTTGAATAGCAAGGTTAGCCAAGTTATTTTTCATTTTACAAAATTACATTTGTTCAGAATGCTTTCAGCGGAAGCACATTAGAGAAAATTAGTATTAGTTGAGAGAAAATTGTGCGAGGACAACTTGTTCGAGATGAATTTGGGAGAGGAAAGTTTGGAAGAGTAAATTATTGTTTCTGAATGCGGGTTATTTTGTGTTGTATTTGCTGTAATACCTTAGTTAAAATAATTTTCTATGACATATCTATCTGATGCAGGGCCTCGGGAACCAAATAAAGACTGAGAGGGGCTATACTAATTAAGTATCATGGTGCATCGAGACATCCACGGATTTAGATCTTGCCACGTGAGAGATCCAGGAATTTAGATCTTTAATATCATCAATATCTAGTTAAATTCTCCTTAAATACTTTCGTTATTGCCACTCAAAACATGTCCATATGTAGTTCTTGTCATGTATTGAATTATTTTATATTATTTTCTATTTATTTTACTTAGTACTCTTTGTATTTTTCCCACCTTGCTCAAGGCATTAGCTGTTAGTCTGTTAGGGTGTGGCAGTTAGGGTGTAATGCGGAATAAATAAATAAATAATCTTGAGTCTGCCACAAACGACCTTGGCAATAATCTGTTTCTTGGTACTCTTAAGAGGAATTTGGTAGACTTATAACTATTATTTATCGGTATTTAAATTTTCCATAATTTCGCGTTCCTTCATCTATGATATATTGTTGATTGAATTATGAAAAGTATTACAGAAAAAAACTAAGGTTTGGAGGTTGTTTTTATGGGGTGGTTTGACAGGAGGTGGGTTTACCATTTAATCCCATATTCACAATATTTGAAAAAAAAAACTATTCCATCAAATAATTTGGGCAAAACCTTACTGACTTCAAACCTTTATGACTTGTAGTGTTTTACTTATTTCAATGATTTGTTTATTTTTTTTTTCAGTTTTATGTTTTGGACAGATTGGGGAGAATCTCCAAAAATTGAAAGAGCTAGCATGGATGGAAACCCACAAACAAGGAAAGTCATAGTATCAGATAATATATTTTGGCCAAATGGACTCACCATTGATTATAAAACCAAAACTGTTTTTTGGGTAGATGGTCACTTGAAATTCATAAGTAGGATGGACTATGAAGGAAAACATGTAGAAATTGTTCTAGACAGAGGATTTGACTATCCCTATGCTTTAGCACAGTTTGATTCAAAACTATTTTGGACAGATTGGAAGACGGGGTGAGTGTTTTTTTCAATTGTATATATCATCCCAACTTTACAAAAAATTATTCTTTGGCAAATGAAGTTTATATGTCTTTTGGGAAGGTAACTGCATATTCCTCTGCTTTTTTATTTCAAAGGTCGTTTCAAGATTTTTTGACAATTTAATTTTTAAACCCAATTTTTTATAAAAAATGAGATATTGCGTGGGAACTCTTAGGTAAGACAATACATTTTTTCATTCTGCCTTATTAATAATGTTATAAATGCAGTTACGTATCAGGGCTATCACTAATTTGCCCTTTCAGAACAAACTAAAACTTATATTTTTACTTCTAGCAGCGGTAAAACCCGAATAATTTAGAAGAGAGTATATTGCTTATGTGTTGTAATAGTGTATAATATAATATATATTTCTAAACCAAGAGCTTTCAAATAAGTTAAATTGATGCACCTAGGGGTGAAACATCTGTGTGATCATATTATTGAATATAATATATATTTGTAAATTTGTTATGTGCTTCAGATAAATCAATTTTTTTAAAACTGTTCTTTGTAACCTATATTTTTGTTCTGAAATGTCCGAAATTCTTCCTCCACAGAATTGTTCGCATTTACTCTGAGTAAAGTGTTATTTGCAGATTCCCATGTTTGAGCATATTCAACCTATTCATTCAAAAAGTATTGAACCTCTATTAATAATTAATTATGTATATAGATTTTGGAATAGTTAACTCAGCTGATACATGATTAAAGTATTCAAACAAAATATACTTCACAATATAATTTTTTCCAAATTGGGTTTGCAAAACCATGACATCTGTTTCACTGTACATTAGCTTCTTCAGGTAGAGATCATCTAAATTAACATGACGTTGTTTGTTTCATTTTGAATATGTAAAGCAGTAAGTAGTAGGTATGAGGTATAATTAAGTTGGAAAAACAATTCATGAATACATGCGTTTTTTCAAGTTCCACACACTTAACTTGCCGAATTGTACCATGATTTCTTTTTCTTCATAAAATTCAATATCTTTGGATAGTTCTCGAACGCGTCTGGCGAATTTTTCAACTCTACGTCTGTACTCTTCAGAAGACATTTCAAAAATGACGATTTTCACAACAGAGATGGTTTCATTAGTCGAAATAGCTCTGAGTGGGATAGCGATAGACTGAAGATCTAAAGGTTCCTGGTTCGATCCCAGGGTTTCGACATTTCTTTTTGGAACGACTTTCTCTTCATCTCTTCCTATTATATACGAGTGTGTGACAAGCGTCTAGCCCTTGCTCATATGATTCTGAAGGTGTACAAAACCATCCGAACTGCTGTTCAAATTGCGAGAAATTTAAAATGATACATGAGGGGTAGGATATCTATGCGAATACAAGTCGGATATTATCGTTGAGTGGTAATACGTGGAAGATATTTTTGTTTCTTTTATATTTCTATACAGGGTGATTCAAAAGTACTTTGACAAACTTCAGGAGGTGATTCCTCACAATATTCTAATATAAATTGTCCAAATAAATATATGTCTGAAAACGCTTCGTTTCCAAGATACAGGGTGTTACATTATTTTTTTATTTTCGTTTTTTTTAAATAACTTTTGAAATACTAATTTTAATTAAACGAAAATTGGTATTGATAGGTTTTTTGAGGTGTGAAATTCGAACCTTTTTTGAGCGTACTTCAGTAAAAAAATCAATTCCTCTATCATATCTACGTAAAAAAGCTACCCTTGTTACAAGTTGCTATAAACAACCGTTTTCTAGATATTTGGACTTGAAAATTTCAAGTCGATTATTTGATAATCGATGAGTGTTGAAGTTATTACCATTATTTTGCATTTTTCACATGAATGCTTAGGAAATGAATTTGACATTTAAGTAAGTAGTTTTGGTAATTACATATTATGTAACAGTTAAACGTTTTGTTGAAGTTTCTGTAAGTTTTAAAACACTAATTTTGAAATGGATTATTTAAACAATAATGCTCATTTAGCCGATATGCATTTCGTTTATGGCCTTGCGGATGGCAATGCGCGTGAAGCAAGATGTATTTACCAGGAGCGATTTCCTAATCGAGTACTGCCATCAGCTCCAACATTTACCAGTCTCCACCGTCGTTTGGCAGAAAAAGGTAGCTTTAAGAGGGCAGCTGATATTATTGGAAGACCACGAGCAGTCCGAACCCCAGAGTTGGAAGAAGCTGTTTTAGGAACGCTCTCGAGGAGAATCCAGAAACAAGCACAAGAATAATTGCTGAAGCTCTCAATTCTACTCAGTCCACAGTTTGGAGAATTATCCACGATCAACAATTTTATCCATACCATATTCAAAGGGTACAAGCTCTTTTGCCACGAGACTTTCCCCAACGCATTACTATGTGTCAGTAGTTTTTGAGAAAATTGGCTGGAAATCCTCAATTTTTAAGATATGTACTCTTCACGGACGAGGCAAACTTCTCCCGAAATGCTATCACAAGCTTTCATAACAACCATGTTTGGGCTCTGGAAAATCTGCAAGACATTATCAGTATCAATTTTCTGTAAATGTATGGGCGGCAATAATTGATAATCACTTGATAGGTCCTTTCTTTCTTCCATTCCGACTGAATGGCGAAAATAAAAATAAAAATTGAACACCCTGTATCTTGGAAACGAAGCGTTTCCGGACATATATTTATTTGGACAATTAATATTAGAATATTGTGAGGAATCACCTCCTGAAGTTTGTCAAAGTACTTTTGAATCACCCTGTATAACGTGCGTTTAGATGTTTATATCGTTTTTTGAACATAATTTCTTGTGTTTTTTGTATGCTGAAGTTGGATTAATGGTTTACATTGAATATGTGGCACGTCAATTTGATATAATATAACAAATAGTATTATCAGGAATAAAATACCTTTTACTGTGGCGGAGTAGTTTGGAAAAAGGATATATAAGTATAGTATTGCATGGTATAATGACAATTAAATGTGATAGAATAGAAAACGTCAACTTTTAAAGGGAAAAATATTGAGAAAAAAGAAACACAAAATGGTGGATACATGAGATTGATGGCAACATATTCTGCTGCCTCGATATTATTTATAATTAATAAAATATCTGACAGACTGTCAAGTTTTTTTCTTTCCAATGACAAGTGACTCATACAAAGCGGCAATGTTTTTTCCTCTTAGCGACACGTACAAAGCGATTATGTTTTTTTTCTACTAAATGACAAGTGACTTGTACAGAGCGGCTAGGATTTTTTTTAATGAAAGGCGGTCATTTTTTTTTCTATTCTACACGACTCATGGGTTAGGTTAGACGCCAAAGCTAACCCAATGTAGACCCTTGTCCACGTTCACGACTCATAGGTTAGGTTAGACACCAGAAATCAAGAGCTAACCCAACGTAGACTCCCATCCACGTACATGCTCGGTCACTCTGTTATTGGACTCTCATTGGAATAATACAATATGTTAAATATGGACGCTCCATCTCGATGCCAGTCACACTAACTTCCAGGAGTGCCTCAAGGATCACACATAGGGCCAGTATCAGTCAATTTATCCATTAATGGTGTAGATTGTTAGTAGTAGAGACTCTCTAGAGTGTGCACGTACTTTTGTTTGCTCTCTGAAAATTCGTGAATTTTACTACTAATCCAAACGCCTATTTACAAGTGAACAGTGCTGTGAAGGAAAAAACCAAATAGTGCCCCATTGTCCAGACTCCAAAAAACTATCCATAAACTTGTTTTTGTTTTCAACCTTTGGTAAGAAGCCACACTTTATTAGCTATGCCTGACAGCACCACATGCGCGAATTGTACGAAGCCAGTGCTACCTTCGGACAGCAAGAAACTTCAGTGCGACGGCTGCAAGCGAATGATTCACATCGCTTGTACAGATCGTATTACTCGCCATTGAATTAAATGCTTGAAGGTTCTATGTAACTCATGCAGCGCAAATCTTGAGTCTTCCCTTGATATCAAAGGACTGATAGAATCATTCAAAAACGATATGCGTAGAGAGCTAGAAGATGTTAAGTTGAAAATCGAGACAATAAATGAGAAGCTTACCGCTGTCGAAAATTCTAAGTCTGTGCAGTCTTCTGATGTTGTTATCGAGGAGGTACTGGACAGACTGAATCGAGCAAAAAATGTGATTATCAGAGGGGTCCCTGAAGCAACAGGAGACATAAATGCTAAGAAAGAGCATGATAAATCGGTAGTGTCAGAGGTACTGAACACTGTAAACTGCCCATCTAACCCAATCACCATCTTTCGAGTAGGCAAACCCAACCCCACAAACAAGTACCACCGTATGATAAAGCTGGTAATGCCAAATGAACAAGATGCTCGAACATCAACTCCTTCAAGAAGACCTCAACTCGATTAGTCGGTGGTGTGAGGATTGGCTTTTACCTCTTAACGTCGACAAATGCGTCTTACTTCATCAAGGAAAGAACAATCCACTCCACGTGTACACAATAAACGATCTACAGATACGTATAGTGTCTTCTCATGTCGATCTGGGAGTGACTATTAATACTGACCTAACTTGGTCCGAAAATGTTATATCCACATGCAAGCGCGCCAACACACTGATCTACCTCATCCGCAAAACGTTCTCCCTTCTATCATACTCAAGTTCCATAAAACTCTACAAAACCTACGTTCGTCCAATTATGGAGTACGCAGGTCCGGTGTGGTGTCCTGTTTTGGTGCGACAAGAATCTGTTGGAAAACGTTCAGCGTCCGAGCCAGCATATGACTTTTGGCAAGGCGTCCAACCTATCCCGAAAGACTGAGTATGGCACAACTGATAGCTTTTGACCAACGTCGACTCCGTGGGGACCTCATCATATCCTTCCGTATAGCTAAGTATAAGTATGCTAATCAGAAAGAACTTTTTGTTTTCAACAATGATTCGCGGTTACGTGGTCATAATCTCAAATTAAAAAAGGAGAAATTTGCCACTAGGCAGAGACAACATTTTTTGGTGAATTGTATATTCGAAACATGGAATAACTTACCCAATGATGTTGTGAATTCTGACTCAGTGAATAGTTTTAAAAACAAAATAGATATTTGCTAATTTTCATAATTTTTCCTACGCATATATTAATTATTTTTCTTTTTCTTTTGCATGCATTGTATAATCTTGTTGATCTCTTTAGTTTTTTTTTAGGCTTACATAGGATTCTGTCCTCAGCCTTTACTTATATGTAATAATAATAATAAAATAATAATTGTTGTATTCTTCAGAGTAGTTTTCTTTTGTTTGCTGACAGTCTTAAAATGTTCCATATAATTCATTGTTCAAGAGATGCCGAATTATTTTATTATTACCTAAATAATTTTCCTCGTTTGTGTGATAACAACATTTTATTGTTAAGCACTGATAAAATGTCATAAGATTACTTTCAACAGATAAAAGCATCCCATAGAGTATAATATAAAATCAAAGGAACAGTTTTTGGTGAAACAAATAATAACAAAGATCTAGGAATTATATTTGATTCAAAAATGTCCTTTAAACATAACATAATTGGACATGTCTTCACACCATAAATCTATACTTGGTAAATCTTTACGATGTCGTCAACGAACCAACATGTTGCTCCAGACGTGGGCTGTAAGAAATGTAAAACTGTTGTTAAAAGCGGAGTGAAATGTTTAAATTGTGGTGTTTTGTCTCATGTGAGTTGTTTAAAAGATGCGATTCCAACTCAAGACACACAGGAGGTGTAACTATTTATGTTAGAAAAGATATTACATTTACAAACGCTAAAACCTATGTGCAAAATGGAAATTATTGGTGTAAATTTATATCCGTCAACTGCGGCAGCACGAAATGGATAATAGGAAGTCTATATCATTCACCCAGTGGAAGTTATGCAGCTTTTCTCGACCAAATGGAGATAATATGTGAAGAAATATTTTGCAGGAATCCTCGAGTGATTTTAGCTGGTGATTTTAATTTGGACTTCTTGTCTAATGAATTTTATGTAAAAAAATTAAAGATATTGTCAATGCTTATGGTATACGTCAAAATGTGGAAACATATACTAGAATAACTAACACCAGTAAAAGTTTAATAGACTATGTATTGACAAATCAGGATAATTTAGAAGTTAAAAGTACTGGCTGAGCCTAAGCTCACTGATCACTCCATTATAACTGTTAAATGTTTTCAAAATGTAAGACCTGCTACAGCAGGGAGGTGCACAAAAATGTTCAGAAAGTTAACTGATGAAAACCTGCATACCATAAATTTAAAGTTAATTGATAGTCAATTCCTACTGAATAGTATTGATGTTAACGACATTTACAACAATATTAAAGATATTTTTGAAAAAACTGTTAATAAGATCGCACCCGCGAAAACAATAACATATAGTGTAAACAACCTACCTTGGTATGATGATGATATAAAAAAATTAAGCAGAGAAAGAGATGGTGCATATAAAATCTTCAGAAATATCTCTAATGCACCCTGAAACTACATCCCAAGATTTCTTTTCAATCCTGAGCACGGTGTTTCCAGAAGTCCAGCGTGACCAAATCAAGTCAATGTATTGTATTAAATATATTAAAGGAAAAGTGTAACAATATAAAATAAATCAAGATACAATAATTTCAACTTTGTGTGCCCTCTTGCTCATAAAGATTACGTACGCTTCTCCACTAACCAGGGATTTTGAGGACATTGGTGACACCCTTGAATGAATCCGTGAATGAGCATGTATTGCTCCCGAAAATAATGGATTCATTAAAGAATCAACTAGCAAAAGCACTAATCTCATAATAATATCAAAGTGTAATGTGCATCCTGATCATAGAATCAATCACCTTATTTGGGAAAGCATAAATCGCTTCAAACATTTGAATATAAATTGTTCTGTATCATTTCTGGAAGATCCAAGAGTACATAATAGCAAATTTGAAATTTTAAATGAAACTCTTAATCATATCGAAATAGTCTCATTTTCAAATTATTCACTGAGTAGTCAAAATATTGTGCTGAAAACTATCGAGATTACTGATTCAATATTAAAAACAAAAATAGTATTAGAACTTACAAAATTTACAAATAAGGCATATCCCTTTTAACTCTGAACATTCAATCAATACGCAACAAAGTAGATAAACTATTAGTTTTTATTGAACTTCAACAATTGCCAAACTTTGTTTTGTTAACTGAGCACTGGATTGAAGAAAATGAACCTTGTTACGTTCCTAATTACATTATAACTTCAAAATATTGTAGAAAGGAGTCAGGGCATGGAGGCACCATGATTATGATGAACAAAAAGTTCTCTGACAAGTTCCCCCTAGAAAATTTTACTATGTTACGTTTCATTTTCTCACTAGATTTAGTATAGCTCTCATACCCTAAAGACACACGGTATATACGTGATATTTTATTCATGCATATTCACATGCCACTTATTACTACAAAAAGGATATTGTCAGTAAGCAGATATTCCTTTCTTCGTTCCGGTGATCTTATTCCGGTAGTGCACAACAAGTGATAACCTACAATAGAGAAGGTGGTGAAATTCGATTCTATTCAAAGCAGTGCACAGTGTCATTACGTTTATTGTTCGGGATAGCAAGTACTTGGAGATTGTCGATAGTGATGCCTTCCCTCTGATATCTCTTCGATATGAGCTCATACATTTGCAGATACATGAATCATTCGGATACTAGCCAGACTATGGGTCATTTTATTCCATCCAACGAACTGGGATATGCCCTTCGACTTCAACTATTTCTTGGGTGTACTCAGAGAGGGGCCTAAAACAAAGAAGAATGTGGTGAACAATTTGTAGGTTAACCTGTTGAGAATGTGTTGGTTTATCACTGTCAATATTATCGTGATCAGGTAGAATGATTATGGGACTTACCTCATCATTTTACCCAGCTGGAATTTTCCTCGAAATTCATCTTGGGATGTTTGTTTGGTAATGTAATTTTTCTGAGTTCCTTCATCGAACTTGATTTCCAGGTTTGTCACAGCTACCGGCACAGTGTTGCCAACGGTAGATCGGATAACTGTCCCTGAATGCCATTTTGTTCCTGTTGGATTTTAAGGATTGTGTGTTGTGGGTTGATCTGATAAACTCCAAGGGGTATGGTTGTAGGTGCACTTGGCATTTAATGGATCTTCAAACCATAATTAGTCGAATGTTCGTTTCGCGAGAACGCACTAGCGCCAACCTTGGTTGTGTAGTGAACCTGCCGATAAATCTGATTGGTTGAGAGTATCGTCTTAGTCAGAAGAGCCAATCAGAAGGGTTCTCTTTTTTTCACATAGTTTTGGGAGAGGCAGGTGTCAAGAGTGTGGAGTGATGGTTTCTAGAAAGTGGCTCAAGAACTTTTATTATTTTTAACGTCATCCTTGAATGGGAAGTGTTTTTGGGCCCACAAATAATTAGTTCCTGATAGGTTTGTGAAGTTGTTGCCCATATTTTTGGTGGACCTTTCGGGATTGAACCTCCTAGAGGGATTTTTGAATCATTCCACTCCACTCCGTACGCTTCCATTTGAAAATCTGTGGAAACTTGCAATCTGTGTGCCAAGGTAGGTTTAACGACTACTGTAACTTTCTTTCGTTTCGATTTCAATCACCAAACTCGCTCTCTTGAGTTTTGGCGATTCAAATAAATTCAAATCTGAATCTCTACATATTCGATTTGTTCATAGGTCATTAGAGGCCATAATCGAGTACGCTCATCCACGGTGTAAAGGTGTTGGACCGCTTAGAACGAAGTTATATTATTGGAATTGGACCTAAAGAACCCCAAAGGACTCGGGTATGTAAAATTCATGCATTTGGTAGCGAAATCGCGAGATTTGCCATTTACTATGAATTTGGATGTAATTTCAAGAAATTGTTATTTCTATTCATATATGTATAGGGAGAGGAGAAAATATGGTTTTATAAATAGTTTTCTCAGAGAATAGTAATTGATCAGTTTCGAGGTTCATACTGGGCGAACTTCAAACTGGTGCAAATGGTATTTAATGTTATTATATGGGGTAGAGTTGAGAAATTGTTCCACTTGAGATTTTATATTAATGTTGTTTCAATGGGGGTAATTATAGTTGCTTTTAAGGTGAAATATGGGGAATAATCAATGGGAACCTGTACAGGGTGTGTCCTTAATTCACTATTGTTATAATTTATTATTTAGAGTTTTATAGGTGGGTTTAATTTGTGAAATCATTATCACGGATTTTAAAATTATTACTTGGAGAGAGTTGTAAGGAAAGGTCGTTTATTTATATATAGGGTGAAGCAAAACTCATCCTGAATCTCTTTTGTTTTTTTAACTTGGTACTTTGAGATATTTGAGAGTACATATTCATTTCCAGTTACTATGTTGTTGTTTGGGATTATCAAGTATACGGGGTGGTTGAAAGATACTGAACAATGTTTGATTACCATGATTCTATTTAATTATCACATTTACTTTTGCTATTTGCCGAGTTTGGATAAATATAAATTGGGAAAATATATATTTGCCAAAATATTTCCTGAGGAGGAGTTTTGAATAGATTTTGCTCCTTCCTCAGGGTTCTTGTCACGTGCTGGTTCTTTCCTTGTGCTGGTTCTTCTCACGGGTTGGATTCTTTTTCACGGGCTGGTTCTTTCTATTGGAGCCTAGAAGTTGAATGACTCTAGATTGACAGGGTCATTCCGACATACAGGGTGGTCTGTGTATCCACACTCCTATACAGGGTGGTCTTCGATCTACACTTATATACAGGGTGGCCCACTCAAGCAATACCTTTCCCAGGGTGTTCCATTGGACTAGCAGATCGGCGTTTATGGTCTAAGGCAGTGAGGTTCTGAGGCGCAGGGAGCGCAAGGAACCACAGCTTTTTCCTACACATTTATTTCAAGTTATTATTTGATTTGCTGGGGAAATTAAGGATTATTCTACTTTATTTTGTGATAGGAAATTATTGTGTATTATTCTTCTTTATGGATTAATTATATTGATTGCGCCTACGCCTGAGCTCACGCGTCGCCTGCTTTCAAACATTTTTAATGGTACTATGTAGCCTACTTTAATTTCTGCGTCAATGCGCTTGTCATGTCGTTATATAGCTTATGCTTCTGTAGTTATGCACATTTTGGGGCTTAAGCCTGCTTACGCTTGCCTTGTTATTTGCTTACCAAGTATTTTTATTTCGATCGATGATTACTCAAACACTCAAAAATGTATTGTTGAGTTTGAATCTAAAAATGCATGTGAAAGAACCCACCCGGATTTCTCCACATACAGCAACTATTATTGACTACTTTTGCACTAACTTTAGAGATGAAGAGATACCATCTTTTGTGACTTCTGCAGGTATTTCTGACCATGAGGCAATAATGTCATATATTCCACTAAAATGGAAAGATACAACAAGGAAGCATCGGTATGGCAGAATTTATAGCAGACAAAATTTCCTCAACTTTCAAAAACTTTATAACGATATAGACTGGCATAGTATATTGAATAATTCTGAACCAATGAATGCTTTCCATGAAATTCTATCTGAAGCAAATTGTCATGCCTGCCCGCTGGTGAAGATAAAAAATAAAAAGAATAAGAAACCATGGATTACCAAAGGAATAAAGACTTCAGCAAACAATTTTAGATCATTAAACTCAATTAGGAAGCACTCTAATAGCGAGTTCTTTTTGAAATACTTCATAAAATACAAATCTATCTATAATCTTGTAATAAAAAATGCAAAGGAACAATAATACAAAAACAGAATAAATAACACCAACAATAAAACAAAAGAAAACTGGTCTATAGTAAAAAGCCTACGAGGGAAAACCAACACCCTGCCAGTTCAAACGAATATTAGTCCAGGCATTCTCAATGAATTCTATTGCTCCACAGCTAAAAAATTAACATCTCACATAATCCCACACTCCAATCCTGTAGATTACCTTGAACACGTACGCATCACAGAGCAATTTCATTTAGAAGATACAAACGTACAAGAATTGAGACAGATATTTAAAGAAATCAAAAATAAAAAATCTATGGGAGTCGATGAAATCTCTATGAATATACTAAAAAATGTACCATATTCTGCACTATGTGTTTTAGCAGAATCTCTCTTTCAGGACAGGTATATTTCCCTCCTGTTTGAAAACGGCAATTGTCATACCTTTATTTAAGAGTGGTAATGTGGATGTACCTTCATGCTATCGACCGATTTCCCTCTTGTCTACCATATCAAAGGTAATTGAAAAATTATTCAAAAAAAGACTATTACAATACCTAGTAAGTAATAACATATTATCTAGTGTACAATTCGGATTTCAGTCAGCAACTAACACTAACGATGCAGTGTTTAATCTTCTGGACTCTATCTACCTGAAACTGAACGATGAGGTTGCTGTTGGTGCAGTATTTTGTGATTTCTCAAAGGCTTTTGATTGTGTAAATCACGAAATAGTGCTTCAAAAATTGTACGTTTATGGGATCAGAGGTACTGGATAGAATCATATCTCTCTGACAGGAGGCAAATGGTCAGAATACAATATATGATATCAGAGGAATCAAAGATCCATTGTGGTGTACCTCAAGGATCAGTGCTCGGCCCTATTTTCTTTCTGTTGTATTTGAATGACTTGGCAAATATCGATATCTCAGGGAAATTTACAATGTTTGCTGATGATTCAACCTTGTTATGGCACGGAAATAACCGACCGATCTAGAAAAGGTAAAAAGTTGGTGCGATGCCAATCTACTGTGTTTCAATCCAAATAAAACAAATATTCTGACATTCAAGTTCAACTATGATAGTTTGTATTTAGAGAACCGAACAATTGTTAATAACTCATATACTAAGTTTTTGGGTATAACCCTTGATGATAAATTGAAATTTGACAATCATATAACGTCCTTGAACAAAAAAATATCTAGCGGTTGTTTTGCTGTACGAATAATTAGAAAAGAACTCGGATTTTCAATTGCTAGATCATCCTATTTCGCATTAATTGAGTCTCATTTGCGATACGACATTCCTTTCTGTGGCTTCTGCAGCCAACAACTGTTCAATTCTGTTTTTGTAATGCAAAAAAGAGCAGTACGCTATTTATGTGGAGTTAAGAACTCCGAACACTGCAAACCTCTATTTGAGTCTCACAAAATCTTAACTTTATGTAGCATCTTCATACTTGAAACCGTATGTTTGATGAAAAAGAAACATCTAAACATGACAAGTCTTAGAGTACACGAAACCAGACAGAATAATAACATACCTCTGCCAATTCCAAAATCTTCCTTAACAAAAAATTCACTGATGTTTGAAAGTAAAAAAATGTTTAATCATTTGCCAATTGATCTGAAACAAATGTCTGACTTACCTAAATTCCGGAAGGAGTTAAAGATATACTGAATACAAAAGCTTATTATTCCCTGCAAGAATATTATAGTGACAAATTGTGATATATTTCATACTCGTTTAAAATGTTTATCTTTAGTCTTTTTTACTATAATGTGTTTGTAGTTATATACTGTGTTTTATATCTTCTTTTATATGTGATTTTTTTTAACAACTCAAGAACTCAAATATCCAACTCAAGAACTCAAATATCCAACTACTTATATTTTGATCATGTAACTTTCCTAGTTTATATTAGTATAATTACGCTCTGTCAATAAGAATATTTTCTTAGACAATAAAGCATATTTTTGATTGATTGATTGATTGATTGATATTCAAGTGACATTTTTTTGGACTATAGTATGAAATGAATTGTTCATGTGCCTATGTCTTGGAAGTTTCAGAATAATGTGTTTTTAATAACTGTAATAAGTGAACCCTCATGGATTTTCATTAATTGGCATTGTTGACCAGTTTATCAGTTTTGTTTGTTTTGGTGACTTTTTTATCACATCTCAATAAAAAACTGGACTGTGAACTCGAATGCTGAAATCGAGGAATCCAGCTACCGCCCGCCTTCAAGGACAGATAAACAGGTCCGGCTTCAGAAATTTTTAAACATGTTCTGCTACAAATGCAAGCAACCGCACTCCAAAGAAAATCCCCTTGTATCCTGTGAAAAATGTAGAGACATACTTTGCCAAAGCTGTGCAAAACTCAGTTCTACTGAATACAGAGCAGCAATTCTGAAATCAGATAGATTACTTGTATTCCACTGCTCCAGGTGTAAGGAATCTGCTATTATGAAACAAACTAAAAATGACATGTTAAAAAACATTATGAATTATCTACAAATGGTCAATAAGAAAATAGATGTATTCTCTAAAATAACTTCCCAACCAATTGATTGAATCCATACAGATAGAAGTACAATTAGTTAAAGGCAAACTACAATATAGCATTGATGCAACTAAGCAAGAAGCTGTCAATATAAAAGAAACTAATAAAGATATGATCAAGCTGCTTTCACATCCAGTCCTTCCACCGAAATCATATTCTGAGGTATTAGGAAAGACTACTTTGCAAAATTTCTATCATCTACCCGTACCTAATAAAACAACAGCAACTCCAAAGGAGAGGCCTATCCGGCAAACGCAGCAAAAGAAAGTTTAACATAAAAGTACATCTGTTTTGAATAACGTAGAACCATCTAGCGCTATTGTACAAGAACAATTTGCTGAAGTTAACTCTGAGAGCAACTCAGAGAATAACACCTAAGTTATGAGGTTCCGGAGAATCCGACAGCAGAAATCACAAGTTGGCACCAACACATTATCGGAAAATGAATCTGGATTTGCAGGAAGAGAGCCTTACCGTAGAACTGCGGAAAATCATAAAAGGAAAATATGGTTATTCATATCACGAGTGAAAGCGCACATCACAGAAGATGTAGTTCGAAAATATATCCAAGAAAAGGCGAATGCAACTGACTTAGACTTATCTGTCAAACTGCTCAAAACATTTTACCAGAAGGAAGACAACAATTGCTTTTTAGTCGGAGTTGATCCCGCACTTCAACAATTGATGTACCAATCTACATTCTGGCCAAGAGGTGTAGCCTTCGAGAGATTCAATTTCACAAAAGGTCAACACTTCCTAATCCCCGGCAAAGATCAAATGCAGTGAATAATAGCTCGTTCAATTCTGATTTCTCGGTTTTTTTATGAAACCAAAGAAATGCCCAACTAAAAAAGCATTCAACAATCACGAATCATAATGAAACAATTGAAATAGAAATATTTCTACATAATCATAAATTTCACGTTTTCTGTGTAACAGAACACTGGCTTGAAAATTGCAACCTTGAATATGTCAATGTCCCCGAATACAAGCTTGTTTCACATTTTTCGAGAAAAATTCACATCTATGGTGGATCAGCTATCTACACAAAAAATAATATCACTTCTGAGAAAGTGCCAATCTTGAAAGAGTTTGCAGTACAATGTCATTTTGAAATCTGCAGTGCTAAATATGTTTTTGGTGAGTATGCCGTCCTAGTTATTTGTATTTATAGACCAGGAAATGGAGATTTTAATGTTTTTGAGGAACGACACGACATCAGTGCTTATGTATGATCTAAAGAAATTTAAATTCATAATTTTAACAGGAGATTTTAATATACATTTCAACAAACAGGAAGATACCAACACCAAAATATTCAATGATATAATAAATTCTTTCGAATTGAACATAACCTGTAATCAACCAACTCGAATATTCACTAATATAAATGGCATAACATCTTCTAGTACAATAGACTACATGATAACAAATGTAGTTCCCGAAAAATACAGGTGTGATGTTTTGGATCCTGATTTTGGTGATGATAGGGGGCACAGCCTTTCCATAAAGTTCACTGGGTGCATGGAACAAAAGCCACCACGTGTCTTCAAAACCTAAACTCTCTCAACTTCCATGCAAATAAAATAGATTGGCAAAATTTTTACAAAGCTACTGACAACAAAGCTTGCAGAGCTTTTATAGATGATATACGCTGGTGTTTAGATATTAGTTGTCCTCTAGTGGATATCAAACTGACTTCAAAAACTAAATCACATCACAAATGGTATACTAAAGAAATTACTTTACTTCACAATCATCCAAATAATTTACACCAAATTATGAAATACTACAACTCGTGTGAAATCAAGTCCCAATATTTACAATGTAAAAAAGCCTTCAAACCTGAAATTAAAAATTCTAAAAAAGATTATTTCAATAATAGGTTGGAATTGTCAAATAACAAGATTAAAGAATCATGGAAAATAATCAACGAAAACTTGGGCAGATCGAAACAACACAAAACAGAATTTTCACTAAAAATAAATAATCTACACATTTCTGATGATAAAGGCATTAGTAATGGGTTTGCCTCTCATTTCTCAAATATATGCCATGATACTGTGGTGGAACACATTGGTGATAAATCATCATGCTCCTGTACAGTAGCACGTACATGTACAAAATTCAATATTCATCCCTTATATTGCAGAAAGTGATGTGGCCAGGATAATTTTGAAGATGAAAAATAAAAAAACATCGGGATTTGATGAAATTTTTTCTAAACTCTTAAAAACAATACCATATATTATCGTTCCTCCTTTGACTCGCATGCTAAATTTATCCTTGGAATCAGGTACCTTTCCAGATATGTTCAAACTAGCAATCATCTTTCCCTTACACAAAAAAGGTAACTCAGCTAATATTGAGAATTACCGTCAAAATTCACTGCTCTCCGAGATTTCCAAAATTCTTGAGAGATGCGTCTACAACATAATTACGGATTTCAATGATGAATACAACATTCTTACTGCGAGCCAACATGGGTTCAGGAAGAATAAGTCAGTTGGGCTTCTGTTTATTTTATTCACGTTGAATTGTCTTTTGATAATAATGTTAACTTGGTGATATTTGTGCTTCGATTTATGTATTCAGATTGGATTGTGTTTTGTCTTTTCAATCTAATGTTAACTGGGTGATATTAGTTGTAACTCTTAAATATAGAAATACTTTTTATTTTAAAAGACCTGCTACAAATATGTAATGCAGTCAATAAACTACTCTACTCTATGAAAATGTTAGGATTCATTCAGAAGAACTTTAATTCATGGAATGTGACCATCATCAAACTACTATATTGGTAGTTGTAAAGGTCCATTGCTGAATATAATTCTATTAAATGGAGCCCATACTATTATAGTACTGATGGTGTTTTGCTTGAGAACATTCAGAAGAAGTTTTTGAAATGCTGTGCAGATAGGTTATGCTAGAGGAGATTATGAAACAATCATGGAAAATATGAATTTGAACTCATTAGAACATATTGGGATTGAAACAAATCTTATATTTTTATTCAAAATCATCAATGGCAATATAAATTCACTTGAAATCTTAGAGCTCAAAAATTTAATGTAAACGAAATTATGAAATATTCGATATTCCCTTTTACCAGTTCTAAAATGGATTTCTTCTAATGTCAAACACCTCTTTCAAAAGAATTGTAAAAACATAAATACTTTTTCTAATTTGTTGTTTACTAGAATTAAGTAGTTAATAGGTTAACTTGTACTTTAATTATACAGGGTGACTGAGGGATGCGTGCAAGCTCTATAATTTTTTTTTTCCAAGCTATTGACTTGATTTTTGTAAATGATAGGTCTGAAAATGTGGTACATACTAAAAATATTTCTATTTATATTCGGGATGTCGCAAAATAAGATACACAAGTACGTTATCTTTTTTATATGACAACCCCCATTTTTGTTACATTTTTATAACACAACCGGGTTTTTTAGACTTATCTGCAATAGTTTTTTACTTATGTCATAAAGGCTAAATAAAATATATATACATCCTCACAAAATTGCACTGACTCCCCTTCACCGCACTTATTCACTTCACACCTATATGCGCATTTCGATAACGATGTCATCATCATCAGTAGGTTGAATACACTAAATAAATTGTAACATTATCTTACAATTATACCTGCTGTTTCTAATTGGGTTATTTTATACTAATTACTGTTCCTCCAGTCGCTAATGGGATCTTGATGGTTCTATGGGGATTAAGGAAAACAGAGTTGAATGCATAGGTCCATTATCCTCATTAAGTAAATTTTTATTATGTTTTGTGGATAACTATACTCTCCAGGCAGTCTAATTTTCTAGTGTCGTTGACCGATTTGATCATTTTAAAATTATGAATGTTAATTTTGTGACAAGATTCTATCATATGGTCAGCCACACTTGACTTATTCTCCCTTCGGTAAGTAGCATGGGCCAAATGTTCGTGGAACCTTTTGGAAATTGAACGTTTTGTCTGACCATAATAGACTTTGTCACAATTTTGACAACTAATTTCATAAATTCCCGACTTATCTAATATGTCCGTTTTGTCCTTCGGGTTTCCTAATAACGTTTGCAAGTTATTTCTATAACTATAAACTGCTTGGAGATTTTCATCCCGGAATATAGTGTTGAGACCTCTCGTGAGGTTTGGATGGAGAGGGATTCTCACGATTCTTTTGATTCCGTCGTTTTTCTTAGAGTCATAGTTTCATTCACTAATCAATGTGAAACGCTTCTTTCTCAAGAGATTATCAATAATGTCTGGGGTATATCCATTGATCATTGCTATTTCCTTGATCATCTTGATTTCATTTTGAAAACGATCAGCACTCAATGGGAAGTTTACGGCTCTGTGTATAAGAAAATTGAAACTAGCCATTTTGTGTTGAATGCGGTGTTTTGAATCGGCTGGGATGAACCTGTTCGTGAGGGTGGGCTTTCTGTAGATGTCTATTTCCTAATGCTCTTTATTTCTGATGACCAGAGTGTCAAGGAAAGGTAATCGTCCCTCAACTTCCATTTTTACCGCAAAGTTAATTCGTTCGAATATTGAATTCATGGATGCTAGGAATGCCTATGTTTTGATTTTTTGACAAATTTTTGGAAAATATTGACTTTGAAATTTCAGATTTGTTTCGAATTTACTTATAGCAAGGTTTGCCATGAAAGGTGATAGACAATTGCCCATGGCAGTGCCTTCCTTCTGTTGGTAGAATTTATCTTGGAATATGAAATAGTTTTGTTCCATGCATAAGGATGTCAATTTCAAAAATTCCTCGACTTTTTCTGTTTCAAACTTGTTCGACTCTAAAAGTTCTTTCAAGTACTGCAAGGTTTCAGGAATGGGTACACTTGGAAACAGAGAGCTTTCATCAACCGAAACCAAAGTCCATCTTCCACCAAAGTTAAGTTTTTGATTGAAATTCAAGTTGCGCATATCAAACCCAATAGTTCCAAAATTATTTGATTTGCCAAAAATCCATAAACTCGTTGATAGTATGAGACCAATTGTGTCAGGTATCAATTCTCCAACTTATAACCTATCAAAATGGCTATCGGAAGAGTTCAATAATTTACCTATCCAGCCCAATAGTTTCTCTATCAAGAATTCTTATGAGTTTATCGATAGAATAAAAAACTTAACTTTGGTGGAAGGTAAGATGTTGCTTTCGTTCGATGTAAGCTCTCTGTTTCCTTATGCATGGAACAAAACTATTTCATATTCCAAGATAAATTCTATCAACAGAAAGTCAATATATTCCAAAAATTTGGCTCAGGTATGTGGATGAAGTGTTTTATATTTTTTACACTAAAAATCAAAACATAGACATGAATTCAGTATTCGAACGAATTAACTTCACGGTAGAAATGGAAGTTGACGAACGACTACCTTTCCTGAGAAATAAAGATAATTTGGAACAGGTTCATCCCAGCCGATTCAAAACACCACATTCTACACAAAATGGCTAGTTTCAATTTCCTTATACACAGAGCCGTAAACTCCCCATTGAGTGCTGATCATTTTCAAAATGAAATCAATAAGATCAAGGGAATAGCAATAATTAATGGATATACACTAGAAATTATTGATAAGCTCTTGAGGTAAAGAAGCGTTCCACACGATTAGTGAATGAAACCACGACTAAGAAAAACGACGGAAAGCAAAAGATTCGTGAGAATCCCTCTCCATCCAAACCTCAAGAGAGGTCTCAACTCTATATTCCGGGATGTAAATCTCCAAGCAGTTTATAGTAATAGAAATAACTTGCAAACGTTATTAGGAAACCCGAAGGACAACTCGGACATATTAGATAAGTCGGGAATTTATGAAATTAGTTGTCAAAATTGGGACAAAGTCTATTAGGGTCAGACAAAATGTTCAATTTCCAAAAGGTTCCACGAACACTTGGCCCATGCTACTTACCGAAGGGAGAATAAGTCAAGTGTGGCTAACCATATGATAGAATCTTGTCACAAAATTAACATTCATATTTTGAAAATGATCAAATCGGTCAACGACACTAGAAAATTAGACTGTCTGGAGAGTATAGTTATCCACAAAAACCATAATAAAGATTTACTTAATGTGGATAATGGACCTATGTATTCAACTCTGTTTTCCTTAATCCCCATAGAATCATCAAGATCCCATTAGCGACTTGAGGAACAGTAATTAGTATAAAATAACCCAATTAGAAACAGCAGGTATACATTGTAAGATAATGTTAGAATTTATTTAGTGTAGTTAACCTACTGATGATGATAACTTAGTTATCGAAATAGGCATATAGGTGTGAAGTGAATAAGTGTGGTGAAGGGGTTACTTGTGCAATTTTGTGATTGTGTGACACCACAGCATCTAGCCAGTCTTCATATATACATCCATCTCTCAGATTCGTAATAGTTGGTGTTAGAATCGGGAATATTAAACGCTATCTGACAGAGAGAAAGACAAATGGTAGAGGAATGGTGATGGAGAGAAAAACAAGAGAGGAGACTCCTCTGCATCAAGGTGGTGATTCGAACTCCCCCTCAAAATAGAGATCTATTTATCTCATTCCCACACCATCAAAAATCATTGAAAAAATTTTTCGAAAGTAGATTGAACAAGTATTGTTTGAAGCTTATTTTTTGTGTAGAAATATTCATTCTTGAAACTTTTTTTTGGGATTATAACCTTCCACAATCTGAAAACAAAATCAAATGGATCAGGAAATCTATACAATAATTGTAGAAGGTTATAATCCCAAAAATTGTCAAGAATAGATTAAACAACTTCTTATGCATGTTGAAAAGGGAAACATTCTCAATTGAATATTGATAGAAAGATTTTTCTGTGAATTGAAAAATCCACGATAAAAATGAAATTATTGTTTGTGAATGTCTAACAGAAAACAACTACTTCCCCGGCTAAAGCCACGCTGGACATTGAACTACATCTGATAGATTATCTGAAAAGACCCTAACTCAAAAGAAAAAATCTAAAATTGAAAATTTGCTTTTTCATTCAGATAGTTATTTGATTTTCTATTCCAGTCTTAATTAAGAACTCATGAAGATGAATGAGGCAAAGAAGAATGTTTTCCAAAAAAGAGTACTCACCAGAAATCATTCGTAACATTGACGCAAGAGAGACATCGCATTCACTAGGTCGTCAATACATTTTTGTTGATGAAAATCTATTTCACGCTTCCACGATCATCAGGAAGACCGGAAGAAATGGGAAATACATTTTCAAGAAGCAATCTCACTTTGCAAAGATGGAAAAAGTTAGAATCATTTCTTTTGGGTAGACACTTTGAAGTTAGTGTTTTCTGACATTAAAATGCAAATTTTCAATTTTAGATTTTTTCTTTTGAGTTAGGGTCTTTTCAGAATATCTGTCAGATGTAGTTCAATGTCCATCGTGGCTTTAGCCGGGGAAGTAGTTGTTTTCTCTTAGACATTCACAAACAATAATTTCATTTTTATCGTGGATTTTTCAATTCACAGAAAAATCTTTCTATCAATATTCAATTGAGAATGTTTCCCTTTTCAACATGAATACCCCACAAGAGGTTATCTTGGCGATGGAAGATAGTGATTAAAGTTTATCTTCCAGTCGCAGATGATTCCACATCTGATTTTATGAACATCCTGTTCATATTTTCAACAAATCAATCTATCATGCCCCATGACAGGTTTAAATGTCAGAAAACACTAATTTCAAAGTGTCTCTCCAAAAGAAATGATTCTAACTTTTTCCTCTTTGCAAAGTGAGAGTGCTTCTTGAAAATGTGTTTCCCATTTTTCCGGTCCGGGAAAGTAGTTGTTTTCTGTTGACATTCACAAACAATAATTTCATTTTTATCGGGTTTTTAAAAACTTCTAACAAAATCAACTAGAATGTTTCCTTTTCAACATGAATACCCCACAAGAGGTTATCTTGACGATGGAAGATAGTGACTAAAGTTTATCTTCCAGTCGCAGATGATTCCACATCTGATTTTATGAACATCCTGTTCATTGATTTGTTAGACATTCACAAAAAATAACTTCATTTTAATCGTGGATTTTTCAATTCACAGAAAAATATTTCTATCAATATTCAATTGAGAATGTTTCCCTTTTCAATCCTGTTCATATTTTCAACAAATCAATTCTTATGCATCTTCAATATATTGAGTAATCTAACAGTTTGGATTCCAAAATAATAATAGTAGCAATGATCCAATTTTATCTCTTTTATGCGAGCTGTATAAGGAAATCAATAGTGGCGAGGTGGCTGAGGCAGTATTTTGTGATTTGTCCAAGGCATTTGACTGTGTGAATCACGAAATACTGTTGCGGAAACTCACTGCAACGGAATACGATATAGTAACCATAGGTGGTTTGAATGATACTTTACAGGTCGAATGCAGATAGTAAAAACAAAAACAGCCTCCAAGGCTAACTCCTTGGTCCAATTTTCTTTTTGTTATATGTAAATGATCTGACAGTCCTTAATATACCAGAAAAATATAATTTCTTCGCTGTTGATACCATTATTTCACGGCACAGCAACGTTGAAACTGATCTACATCGGATCATTAGCAGTGACATACAGAAAGTGAAAAAGTGATATGACTCAAACCTTCTCACAATCAACATATCTAAAATCAATATAGTTCCGTGGGGACTGGAGATGTATTTCTAAAAACTGAAATAATTGAAAAAACATTTTTGGGACTATACATTGATTTTGGACTAGAATGTACATTTAAACAACCTCAATGAAAGTTATCCTCTGGTTCAGCTGCAAAACAGTTTATTATTCTTTAATACATTCGCAACTACAATGTTGTATCCCATTTTGAGTCTTTAATAATTCTCCTCTACAAAGTGACTTTATTCAACAAAAAGTGCTCTGAGAAACCTATGCAAACTATAACAGTATTTATAATAGAAGAAGAAGAAGAATATTTATTAACCACGTTACATAAAATGATATGTTTGTAGCATGTTAAGTTACAATAGTTAACATAGTTAAAAGATTACCTATTACAAGTAATACAAACAGTCGTTACAAATAAAATAAACAAAACAGAATTACATATATATGCATATATGCAATCAAAAAACAAGTTTACAAGATACATTACAACATATATTCAAATTATGTGTGGAGGTTCGGCAAGCATATTCCTTGTGTCAAAAGTGTGTCTACGAACATGTTCTAAATATTCTGTAATGGAATAAAAGCAGTTTTTTTTAAATATTTTTTTATAACTTGTTTAAAACAAAACATATTCATATTTTTAATATTTGCAGCTAGTGCATTATACAATCTGAAATCATAGGAGTTTTTTTGTGATTTCATCAGTTTGAAAAGCTGGGGTCTAATAAGATTGCTATTACGTGTATCATGATTATGTAAACTGGATTGCTTGGGAAACAAGGGAGCCCTTTTGTGAATATCTAATAGGCTTGAGTAAACATACAAAGAAGGTACCGACATAATTTCATGAGTGATGAATGATTCACGGCAGGAATCTCTAAAACCGATTCCAGCAAGAAATCTCAGAGCTTTTTTCTGTAATATAAAAATGCATTGGGCATCACTAGAATTTCCCCAGAGTGAAATTCCATGAGAAATGTGAGATTGAATGAGTGAGCAAAATACTATTTTCAACGTAGTGAAATTTGTTATGGGTTTCAGCTGCCGAAGTAAAAATAAGGCACTCGATAGTTTACTTTTCAAACCTGAAATGTGGCTTGACCAATTTAGCCTATTGTCCAGAGTAAAACCCAATAATTTGACACACAATAATGTTTTGTGATTTTTCCTTATTCATCATGACTTTGTTGACACTGAGCCAGTGCTCCGCTTTTTCATTTATTTCGATAGATTTATCAACAAGAGATGAATAATTCATAGAAGAGTATATCAAGGATTTATCGTCAGCAAATAGTACACTGTGTCATGGCTTCATACAGTGCTTCTCAAAAGTCCCCTCCCCCCTCTTATTTTTGGAACGATTATACATAAACAAGTGAAATTTGGAAACTGAATATTAAAGGTTGTAAACTTCCCTACTAGTGATGATAGATGACGAAATCGTCAAAGATGACGTCACAAGGCCATTGTGACCAATAATTTCAAATGGAACCCTAGGGCAAGCGACACCTCTTTTAAAAGGTATCGAAAA
The DNA here is from genome assembly GCA_018342105.1 of Gonioctena quinquepunctata. Lineage (NCBI taxonomy): Eukaryota > Metazoa > Arthropoda > Insecta > Coleoptera > Chrysomelidae > Gonioctena > Gonioctena quinquepunctata. The sequence continues at coordinate 191,991 of JAFIRS010001737.1, read as the reverse complement.
AACCTATTCTATTATACTAATTTTGTTTGTGTTTATGGCAGTTTTAATGGCTCATTAGTAAACATTAAAATTTAAATTCCATTCAGTATGATATTAATTGCAGATTTAAGAATCAGTATCTACTTGAAGAAATTGCTCGAAGTGATCTCCATTTACTTCCTGACAGTGAAATATCCTATTTTTAAACTCATCTTGTACTTTTGCAAATGTGTCTGCAGAAACAGCCTCACATTCTGCAACAATACGTTGTTTTAAAACGTCAATATTGTCAGGTTCAGTGGCGTAAACCTTCGATTTAAGGTACCCCCACAGAAAAAAAACCAAAGGTGTGAGGTCCGGTAATCGAGCACCTGCTTTGTACAAAATAGGATTCAAATTGGTGAAAATATTGTCCAAACAACTAGATTTGGAAGCAGTGATTCGAGTAGCTTCCTCAATAAGTATAGTTAGTCCAAAGGATACAAGAGTGATTTTAAGTTCATCCAATAAAGATGATTTTACTAAAAAATCAATATTGAAATCGCCGAAAAATATAATTTTATCCGAGACAGATGCAATTTCACTTAATAGATTTTCAAGATTGTCAAGAAAAAATTTTCATTACCTTTACAGGATCTATAAACTGTTATAATTGTAAGTTTGTATTGAGTTAGGCTGATTCCACAAAATTCAGATTGTCCTTTCTCATTGAACTTTTCAAGGTTCAAAATTTTTGGTTCATACTTATTTCTAGAAAACATGGCTACTCCACCATGCTCAATATTGAAACTACGACAATAAAAAGATTCCAGTTTATATCCAGGAATGTTTTAGATTTTCTTCGCTTTGCCAATGTTCAGATATGAAAAAGAAATCGACTGGCAAATCGTTCAGAAAAAGTTCGATTTGTTCCAGTTTATTTCCAATACTCTGCATATTTACATGGAACATACACAAACACAAATCCAATTTTATAAGGTAAACACTCATTCTACACGACAAAAATAATTTGAAATTACCAATTCTCTCATCTTTGTGTTTTATTAATATATAATGGATGCAGACAAATAAAGAGAGTGATATCTGGAGTTAATTTTGGAAAGTAAGTTAAGGCATTGCTTTCTGTTAGACCCTATTATATTTTTGAAATAATTATTCAATGATAATATCTGATTCTAGATAGTTCTAGAGTAATTCACACCCAATTTATGTGTTGGCATTTTGACTATATTTTAAAATGTTATTTAAGTATACCTAATGAATATCTCTGATTTGAGGACATACAGACCCTAGGTCTAGGTGCATTGTGTATTCTGTAAGTTTATTGTATAATTATATACTAATCTAATGTATGAAATTGTATGTGTGTGAATAAATTGATTTGAATTGAATTGAGCATGAATGAACATATTTTTTAATGGCAATAAGTGTATAGACTGTTATAGAAGTTTAATTGTCATTTGAAATTTCACAGCATTCAATACACTGTCCGATTGACCAATGTTTTAATTCTATGCATTTGATTTTCATAGATTCTTTCTCCATGAAAATGTTTCTCTCTACAATAGGTGGATATTAAGCTGAAACTAACTGAATTAATTCATATATCAGACAAGTTTCCATGAGGCATAGAAAGTGTACTCCTGTGAAGTTAGTAAATATATCTCAATCCAGTCTTATTACTCAAGCTTTGAATGTTATGGTGCACTAATACTAAGGTACCTTTGCTCATTTTGGCAGCTTGGTCTAAAAAATGTTTCTATTATTTTATCAAATCAAGATGTTACAAGGCGTGACAAGTGTTTTTGATACAATATTTTCATATATTTGAGCCACTGAAATAATATTCTAACTTTTCAGTAACCAAAAATTTACTTTCCCTATATTTTGGATCAATAATGAGCAATGGATGATTTAATGAGTCTTATTCTTGTCTAAATATGTCTTGGAGTATTTTATGATATCGTCAAGATTAAGGTTAGGCTATGGATCATCTTGAAATTTTTAAATTATAGTATGTGCCTTTGATTTAGACTTGGAACAGGAATAAATATTCGTGAAATTTCTAGGTTGAGAGAAAAAAATTCTTCAGTATCCACTGATTTATCAGTTGGATTTAATTTCTCACCTTCGGAGTATTTGTGTAAGCTGTAACATAAACATTAGTTACTGTAGAGCGGTGTTACTTTACAAAGATTTCTACAGATTTCGCAAAAAAATATTATTATTATTAAATGTACGTCTGTCTGTCCAATATATGTGCAATTTCTATACGGCAGCTATCGATATATGTTACCGGTTTTCCTAATACAATATGATTTGACACATTTTTTTTTTAAATGTGTGTAAAGTCACCATACAGGTGATACATTACACATTGGTCAGAAACACATGCAAATCAAGGAGATTGTGAAGTTAACCATTAGATGGTAGACTTTACCCATTCTAGAACTGTTTAAAGTAGTTTGTAATTTTTTGTCTGAATCTAAATCGAAGAAAAACTCACAGTTTCATGAAAATTTCTTATTCAGAATCAAATCAAAGACATAAACAAACGAAACATTTATTAACTAAAACATAGAACATTCTCTAAACCAAAAAACTAGCAAATGCAAACTTGTACATGGTACAATTATTAGGTATCTTAAAAACTAGGTTAATGTTGAAAAAGTCTCGGATTGATGATTTGTTTTCTTGCTCTGTGAATAACTTCGATTATCACAGTGAGGGCCCAAATTTGATTCTTGTGCTTTGTATCATTGTGTGCAGAATGGTGTGCTCTACAACAATATTTCTGCTTTAAGTCGGTATCATTGTGCATCATTCAAAGGTCTGGATTGTTTGAAGTCTCATACCACTTGCTGATTGGAAAGTGAACATTTCTTTGGCACAAAAACTGTGATATGAAAGAACCTTCGGAAAAAGTGCGGATACAAAATCGCTTTTTTTGGATTTGGAATTAAAGTTAATTACCCACCAGTGGCGTACCAATTATTCACAAATGGAGCGTAAATTCAAATGCTGCAAGAAAGACTTTGGAAACCTCTTTTGTATTACATGTTGTGACATTTTTCATCCAAGCTGTTTGGACCGTAAAACGAAATATAAAGAACTTGGTAGCTTCAAAATTTACTGCTCCCAAAATTGTGAGTTAAAGGATGCAGAGAGGAAACAAGATGCAGACAAACTAGTAAATGACATAAAAAAATTGAAGAATGACGTATCTCAAAGAGATGAGACTATAAACAAATTAGAATATGAGAAGGATGAAAAAATAACTGAGCTAATGAAGATAATAGACGAGTTAGAGAAAGATACTAAAGAAAGAGAAGCTGCTTATATTCGTGCTAGAAAAAAAAACCAGGACTTTGAAGATGAAGTCTATGAGACTGAAATATTGTATGTAAATAAACAGAGAGAACATGAACTTTTAATCTCTCAACTACAGAAAGGAATTAATGACGTGAAAAATAGAAATGGATCATTGGAAGAAGAATTAAAACAAAAAACAGATGAAATACATAAGCATATTAGAGACCTAGAAAGCCTACAAGAAGTAAATGCAGAGATGCTAGGAACAATTAGAACACTAGAAATGAACAATATTACATACAGTAATGAAGTTGTCAGTCTGAAGAACACATTGACTCACCTACAAAGCTCAAAGGAAAACCCCATCAGAGAATTAACTTCATCCACCACAAAGGTGTCCGAGCGAAAGAAATTGGCATTTATTAACACACCATCACACTCCTACATAAGGAAAAAAATATTAATCGTATCTACGGTTCATGGTAAAGGCATGGCAGAAGCCATGTCTGAACTTACGGAAGAATATTCCATATTATCCTTTGTTAAACCTCATGCCACTGACGCGGAATTAGTTGTGACGGCTACCAACCTTGCAAGAGATTTCACCAAAGATGATGTCGTATTAATATGGCCAAACCGTCTCACAAGTAATTCACTGGATAACATTAGATCAAATCTTAAAAATACTTACACCATTATCATCTCTGAACCGTACAGATTAAATGGGAATATAAATCAATTTATTTATGAAAATAATCTCCTAATCAACAAAAAACTTCACGCCCAGAATACTAACCAATGCCTTTTCCTGGAGTGCAATAACATACTGCGAAGAAGCAATTACTATGGAGATGGCATCAGACTGACGAATGCTGCCAAGTTTTTCCTAGGAAAAGCTTTATTGAGCTCAGTGAAAGGACTACCTACATCGGGAAACTGCGAATCTGAACACCTGAGTTTAAAAATAACCAAATCTATAGAGGTGTATTCCCAGACTTCTTCTTAATAAATGAGGGAACCGCTGGGACTACAACATCTTCAGTTCCATCAGAAACAGAAGTAGAAGAAACATCGAAGACCAAACTGAAGAAGATGGCATTCAGTATTCCCAAGGAATCCTCCTCTGGCGTCTCACCTTCAGACACCTCTTTTTTAGGGGAAAAAAATCATCATTCATTATCATTTAACATCCAATCCATTCGTAACAAAATCAACGAATTATTGATCTTCTTAGAATCTCTTGGGTTCCCAAAAATTATTTCAGTCTCTGAACATTGGCTAAATCCGAATGAACCTATTAATATACCGGGTTATAATATTGCATCGAAATACTGTAGGAACACACTCTCACATGGTGGAACGGCTATATTCATTCACGATTCCTTGTCACATCTTGATCTCATTGGTACTGATAAATTTTCTGAAATTCTTGATGAAAAACAATTCGAAATGTCTGCAATTTTCTCAAAAAACCTCAAGCTATTCGTATTATGTCTCTATAGAGCGCCCACTTCCGATACAATCATATTTTTAGACAAGCTTGAACAAATTTTGACACTGATCCCAGGAAACTATAATATTGTATTGACTGGTGACCTCAATATAAACTTTGAAGATAGACTCTCTATCAACACTCAAAGGCTCACTAATCTCCTAGATTCTTTCAATCTGGTCATGCATGTTGACACTCCTACAAGAGTATCACAATTTTCGTCAACCACAATTGATTATTTCTGTACAAATATCAATCAGGATTGCATCACCTGCTCAGTAATACCATCTAATCTATCAGATCATGATGCCATATACAGCAAAGCTACTTTCAGTCTAGACATAACCAACAAACAACACCGCTATGGCCGTCTTTACAGTTCCAAAAATTATAGTAGGTTCCATCAATTTTGTGTCAACACTGACTGGGAGATATTGTTGGACTCAGAAAAACCCTTTGAATCATTTTACAATGGCCTAGTCATTAACTTCGAAAGGGCATTTCCAAAACAAAAAATCAATAAAAAAAAACTAAAACCCTGGATCACAAATGGCATAAAAATCTCCTCCAAAAACATGAGGTCTCTTCACTATATAAGAAAATTCGTAAGTAATTCCAACTTTGACAATCACTACAACTCTTACAGGAAAATATATAGACAAGTTATCAGGGCAGCAAAAGATAGGTTCTACAATAGTAGGATGGAGAATGCAAATAACAAAGTGAAAGAATGCTGGACCATAGTAAATGAGCTCAGGGGGGAAGGAAAAACCTCAAAACGCACCGAAACGTCACTAGAACCTAATATAATCAATAATTATTATTGTACAGTAGCAGAAAAGCTAACTAGTAAATTATCTCCTATGCAAAATCCCTTAAACTATATCAGAGACATCCAAGTTGATAACAATCTCATACTCTATGACACCAACTTATATGAACTGAAAGAAGTTATTTCCACTATAAAAAATAAAAATGCCGCTGGTTTAGATGATATCTCTATAAACATTTTTGTTAACCTCCCTGATAGTGTACTCAGTATTCTTGCCCAACTCATAAATAGTTCCTTTGCACAAGGCTATTTTCCTTCATTCCTGAAAACCTCGGTTGTTATCCCTCTCCATAAAGGGGGTGATAGAGAAGATCCAGCCAATTTTAGGCCTATTTCATTAATACCCACCTTAGCGAAGATTATCGAAAAACTGGTGAAAAAAAGAGTTATGGAATTTTTGATACATAACAGAATACTGAGTGCACAGCAGTACGGTTTTCAGAAATCGAAGAATACAACTGACGCAATACATTCAGTTATGTCAATGATTTACAGAGATATCAATGATAAAGAAGCTGTCGCAGCAGTGCTCTGTGACCTATTGAAAGCATTCGAGGTATTGCTGTGCAAACTTCAATTGTATGGATTCAGAGGAAACACTTTTAAATGGTTCGACTCGTATCTTTCTGATAGAAAGCAGTATGTGAGACTAACAACATCTTCAAATACTGCAGAAATTAAAAGTGGAGTACCACAAGGCTCGGTGCTGGGTCCTGTTTTGTTCCTTTTATATATAAATGATCTGACCATGTTACCAATTTCCGGAAGGTTCACGTTATTTGCTGACGACACCACCATACTATGGCACCATAAAGATAAAAGTAAATTGAACGAAATGATATCTTCCGACATGGTTACAATCCAGAATTGGTTCGACTCTAATTTACTCACTCTGAATTCAAAAAAAACAAGTGTTATTACATTCAAATGTTGTATATCAAATGTGCATTTAGGAAGCCAACTCATGGTAAACAAGAACTCAGCAAGATTTTTGGGATTACTTTTGGACAGTAATCTGAAATTTGAAGAGCATATAACTCATTTAAATAAAAAACTGGCTTCTGGTTGTTATGTTATGAGGACAGTATCAAACGAATTAGGATCTACTGCTGCCAAATCTGTTTATTATGCACTTATAGACTCCCATCTACACTATGGCATATCTTTCTGGGGGGTATGTAACAATCAACTCTTCCAGTCAGTGTTTGTGCTTCAAAAACGGGCAATTAGATACCTTTGCAAAGCCAAATGGAGAGATTCTTGTAAACCTCTTTTTAAAGATAAAAAAATCCTAACTCTTGTCTCAATTTTCATATTGGAGACAGTGTCTGTAATTCATAAGAATAGATTGGAATATGAAATCAACAACATCCCCTATAATACTCGCCAGAACGAAAATAGCCTAAAGCTCCCCATACCCACTTCCAACCTAGTAAAAGTAAAAGATTCTCTGATATATAATGGAGTGAAAATGTATAATAAAATACCAAGTGATATGAAAGAGAGAAATCTCCAGGTTTTAGATACAAACTAAAAACTTTACTTAGTGATAAGGCCTACTACAGCTTGATTGAATTCTATGATGATACACTTAGTTAATGTTTACATTTGTTCATATTGTTAATTTTGTTCAAACTTTTTAATGTTTTTGTGAAAGTATTTAATTAAGTCTCACCATTTGTTTTTATATTTGTTTTTATCCTGTGACGTGGTTATCAATTTTTGACAGTGACTTATGTTCATTCGCATACTGTGAATTTTTATTTATGTGTTTGTCAACAAGATTTTTTCTTATGTACAATAAACATATATTCTCTCTCTCTCTCTCTCACAAGGTCACTTCTAAAAGTTATACTTTTCACAGTCCATATTACGAAAGGTATACATTCCTCTTCTAACATCTGGAGCTTCCAAAAAGCAGATAATAGCATCCTTATCCTGTTGGGAAATATCCGTAATGGGAAAGACAAATTTAGTTTTTGTTTTTTGTCGTAAATATTTGACAACTACTTCTGGTCTATTGATTTCTTGGATCTGCCCTACAAAGTGACTGACAGTTTTTTTGTTTAGTGTATCGTCATCATAATTTCTATATTATCTACTACCACGTTTTCTTTTGTATTGCTGACCCATTTGAACTGAAAAAAATAGATATTTTAACATTTCTTGTCCCTGTGTAAATATATCCACAACATTAAAAATGACCCTAGTTTTTCCAGTTTCCTTTTCTTCCATTTGAAACTTAACAAACATTTTATGAATATATCAAGATAACTACTTGACAACCGTAAACCACAATTATACCTACCTAATGAGCCCCATAACCCTTAGAACTTACCTTCTGTCGCAAACGAACAAATTCACAATTTAAGTTGAATGCAAGAAACTACCACTTCAAGCTCTAATTCGAAAATGCGCGACCATGTGGACGCTTTGTTCAATGTTAATCTCCCATCTGTTTGGTGAGCAATGAACAGCGTTGCAGATTTTCTATTTTACGCTTGTGTAAAGTAACACCACTCTACGGTACTCAAATACCTTCTCCACATGCATTTGAACCACATTTTCAGATCTTAGAAGGTATTGTGATATTTTTCAAGGTAATAGTTGCTTTTTAAAGGCTAGCAGCTTACATAATAAAAAATAATAAATCTACCATCTGTACTTTTTTCTTCACTATATAATTTCCTAAGCTCATGGCAGTCTATTCTGGATTGAAATGTTCTAGTTTTCTCAAGACCAATGAACCTCAATGAAATATTGAGTTCAATCAAATATGCTTTATGTCCGAAGAAACAATTCTTATCGACAAAGTCATTGTAAAAGTTAAAACTTAAAACCTAAAATTAAGTAATAAAAATAGGAAAAACACAAAAAATGCTAAAAACGGTAGTGATACGGTAGTGTATAAGTAAAATGTACAAGCACAAATGTTAAACAGTATGACATTTGTATCTGGCACCATTTACTGAACATTAGAGGTGTGAATGTACTAATTGGAATATTTGTTTCAGGGCTATTCATTACTTTGAAATGTCTGGTCAACAACAGCAGCCACTAGATCTATTATCTGCTCAACATCCAATGGATATACGTGTGTGGGATGAACAACACCAACCTAAACAAAGCCATCCTTGTAACTTAAATAATGGAGGTTGTTCCCATTTGTGTCTAATTTCTCAAGAAGACCCTCGATTCACTTGTGCCTGTCCGATAGGAATAAAGTTGATTGACCAAAAAACTTGCTTTGATGGACCACAAGAACTGCTGTTATTAGCTAAACGAACTGAAATTTGTCTTATATATTTAGATTCCCCAGAATATAGCATAAAATCTTTACCACTCGGGGATGTAAAATATTCTATAGCGGTAGATTTCGATCCAATTGAAAATTTCATTTACTGGTCAGATGATGAGGTTAAAAAGATTCAAAAAGCCAAGCTAGATGGTAGTGATCAACAAGATGTAATACAGACAGAAATACAGGATCCGGATGGAATTGCTTTGGATTGGATATCTCGTAATATTTACTGGACTGATGCAGGATCAAATAGGATAGAGCTCGCAAGTCTCTCAGGAGGTTATCGAAAAGTAATAGTAATGGATAAACTACTTGATCCTAGAGGTAATTACATATCTATCATACACTTTCATAAGTCATAAAAAAAAATTGCACAAAAATGTTAATTCAATTTTTTTTACCGAGACAAAATTTCAACTCAATATAAACTCAACAAGTGCGCCTTATAACAAAACGGTCTGAGTTTGTATACTGTAAAAAATACTTTACGATGAGAGTATCAAATAGCACCTGTGTTGCCACGTCAGAATGCATACAAGTCAACCCTCATACTAGACTATATGTTTGGTGAAAATTCCCATTGGTTCGATATAAAACTCCATCAAGTTGATGAATTAAAATAAGTAATGAAAGCATTCTTTGCTACAGATGTATCCCCAGAGAAATAACTACATTAGTGTAAGCAGATTTGTGAGCTTGTACTCATTAGAGCTAGAGCTTTTTTATATTTAACACGTTGATGGATACTAACGTCATATGGCGTCATAGAGGTTGGTGACAATTGCGACACAACGCCGCACTGCGTCCTCACACACCCCGATTAAATTGGACAGAACGCGGAACAACGTTCAATTTTTCATAGTTTTTTATAGGAAACACGTGATTATTGTCACGGATTGTGTACAATAGGTTCGTGTAGTGTGGTTTTCTTGCATAAAATATCGGTTGAAATCCCCTCCCGGCCAGCCAAGAATTTTCCTTTCCCAATTTGATCACAACGCCGTACGGCGTCGTCTTTGCCATAAGAAACTCATTTAGTTGTATTTGCTGTGACACGATGCACAGTGTGTAGCAAGAATGGACAGCGTATAGAGGCAAGCTTCCGATGCGAAAGGTGCGTGGAAAAATCTAGATAGATAGATCATTATTTAAATAGGATATCCTAATATACAAATCAGCTAAAAAGTTAAAGTATGTGGTACTTATTGAAAAAAAATACAATAAAAAATATAACATTAAATAATAAATATCATATTTGTGCATTTGAAACAAATTTCTTTAGTTCATTTTTGAAAATGTTCAGAGATGGGCTACTTTTAAAATCAAAGAGGTGTTTTTGTGATTTGTTTTATTAATATATAAATTATTATTATTTCGAGTGAAGTGGTGGTGAAGGTCATGATTGAAGACAATGTACTGTTTGAAATAACAATGTTCAGTATTTTGTATACGAATACCATGGTGAAACAGATTGCTAATTTAAAACATTAAGCATAATATTAATAGGAGTATCCCTACCGCACTTCAAAATGATTTTACCAATTGGCTGAATACACCTGTATAGGAAGTAAAAGCCATTAATATATAGAGAGAGAAGTAGTAAAATGACATATTTTAGTTTTTTCATTTTCTGTTCAGAATAAATAGTTTAAATGCAGTTCTGAGACTTTCATTGTGTGAATAGGATATCACAACAGGTTATGGGCTCTGAGCTACGGCATTGGAAAAGTAAAATGGCAAAACAAGTTTGATCGGAATTTTTGTGCTAAAGGTGGATTTAGTCAACTTTTTTTGCAATAGCAATAACGTTAAGAGTTGAAACTGTTGGATCAAATGGTTTCATTTAGTCAACTATTTTAATTTTAGTAATAACGATAACTTTAAGAAGGCTACCTTGAATATTCCAACTTTCAGAATCTTACGGCTATCACTAAAATATTGTCTACAATACGCATGACAGGACAACTGACAGATACGAAAACATGTTTCATAGTTCCATGTCAATTTTTCAATCACAATTAAACTGCTGAGACATACTTGCAATGCCGTCAATGCTTTCCCTTTCATTCATCTCCATGATCGCAATATAAACGGAAAACATTTCAAATTCAAAATAGCCAAATAAGTTATATTTACTAGAATACAGAACTGGGCAAACTGTCACTTGTCATACGTGTCCTGTCATTCTTTGAAGTTATTGCTAAATCTAAATTCGTTGTATAAAATAGGTTCAGTACATAATTATGATTACGCTAATTGCTATTGCTGAAAAAAAGTTGACTAAATCCACCTTAACACGCAAAAATGGCAGGTACCTCTTCATCATTTGTGGATATCGACAAATTGACTGGTACACAGTGAATGGAAATTTACCATGAGAGCCCTATTTTGAAAGAAGAAAGAAAGAAGAGCATTTATTTACTTAGAAAATTAGGGTGTTGAGCACGTCATACAAAGAATACAAAGATTTCGTTTCTTATATACATACATAGTACCAACAAATAGTCTACGCCACACTACATTACCTACAATACAATTTGAAAAATAATAAAAAAACAATCAAATAAAAATTTTAAACCAGTATACAATACAATCAAAGGTATATTTCATATAGAGGAAAATTTATGTTGATCTAGGAGGAAGTCTAGGAGGAAGTCTTGAATATTATAATATGCTTTATCTATGAGATATGCTTTTAGTTTGTCTTTCAGCCTATTAATGGACAAATTTCTTATGTTTGGAGGTAGGACGTTCCACACTTGTTTCAAATGAAATGGGGCATTTCTCTGTATGTAGCTGAGCCTAGTTAAATCTGGTGTCAGATCATTTTTATTTCTTGTGTTGTATTCATGCTTAAGGATGGAATTTTCAAAAAATTCAAATATTACCGATTCTAAAATATATATGCAAGTTATTGTTAGTATTTTATTTTGAATAAATATTGGTTTGCAGCTTTCTCTATATTTTAACTTGAAAATATATCTCAGGCATCTTTTTTGCATCAGCAGTACTCGCTGTACATGAGTTGAGTTTCCCCACAAAACAATCCATATCTGATTTTTGATTGAATATATGCATGATATGCAATTAACGCTGTTTTTTGTCCACATTTAGGCTCAATATTCTTATGCATAGCTATATTGTGCCATTCATTTCGAAATTTTGTCTATGTGATCCTTCCAGTCCAATCTACTGTCTATTATCAAACCCAGAAAAGACACACTTGATTCGGGTTTTAGTTTAGTGTTGTTATATTCCAGTTCAATTTTTGAGTTATCTGATTTCAGTCTATCCCACTGCATTAACCATGTCTTCTCTACACTCAACAGAAGCCCATTTGCCATAAACCATTTACCTAATTGTTCAAGAGCAAGTATTGCCCTATTTTTTATTTCTTCAGTATTCTGTTCTTTGAAGATAATTGTTGTGTCGTCAGCATACATGATGATGTTATCTTGTATCACTGATTGCATCTCATTCGTATATAAGATATATAGTAGTGGACCTAAGATTGAACCTTGTGGTACACCTTTTTCAACAATTAATATATCCGATTTAACTTTTTGCATTTTTTCGTTCATTTCCACTGTTCTTTGTTTTCTTTCATATACACTCCACTCCATAGCATGTTAATTTTTCCAAAAGTATGTTATGATCTCACTGTCATAGGCTTTGGAAAGATCAAGGTACAGCGCTGTTCGCTTATGATTTTTATTGAGTGAATCTATGATATTCGATATTGCCACATAAATTGCTCTCACCGTACCCTTGCCCTTTCGAAATCCATTTTGTGCACTCGATAATATTTTATTTTCCTCCAAAAATTCAATCAGTCTATCAAATATTTTATTAATATTTGAGAGCAGAGAGACGGGCCTGTAGTTTTTAAAGTCCACTCTGTCTCCTTTTTTATATATGGGTTTAATGCAGCCTATTTTCAACTGTTCTGGATAGACCCCTGAACAAAACATCAAATTAGCTATATGAGCAATAGCTCCTGCTATTATATGTGCTGATTCTTTTAATAAAATTATTGGTATCTCGTCTTCCCCCACATATTTTTTGTTCTTTAGTTGTTTTATGCAATTTATATTTTTATTTGTCAATCTAGGTATAAATTTTTTCTCACAAACAGGAATGTTTGATAAGTCACACTCTCCCTGTTTTATATCAGGGCAAGCTTTTATGAAGAACTCATATTGCATCAAGTATTATCTTATCACTGTCAAGAGCCCTATTTCCCTGCTTCAAGTTTTCCAAAACATTTTCATTATTCACTATTTTATCTGTAACATTTTTCACAGTATTCCAAGTGGCTTTGCTTTTATTTTCTGCATTGTTGATTTTGTTTCTGTTCAAAATTGTTTTTGCAGGCCTACAAACTTTTTTTAGTAGCCCAGCATAGTTTTTATATGTATTTTGTGATATTTCCCCTTGCATCATTCTTTATAAGAGTTTTTTTTTGCTTACTTGAGGTTTCAATTCCGGTGGTTATCAGTTTTTATTGCTGCCCTTGCATTTGACTTTTTTTATGGTAAATATTTGGTTCATTATTGTTTGAAAGATATTAGAGAACAGTTTATCGGCTTCATTCACCCCATCTTGGCCAAGAATGTTTTTCCAGGTTTGAATTTCTAGTTCTTTGCAAAAGTCTTTTATTTTTGTTTTAGAAAAAAATCTATTTCATTTGGTTGTTCTTTTTTCTCAAATTCTAATGTTTGCCCAAAATGATCACTGAGTTAACTACCTTGCATTCTCTGTATTCATTAAAGTCTATGAATATATTATCAAGGAGTGTTTTAGTATTATTAGTTGTTCTTGTTGGTTCGAATATCAGCTGTTGCAGGTTGATACTACCTAGTGTATCTAGAAAAATGTCCCCACTTTCAACATTCATCAGAAGATTAATATTAAAATCCCCACAGAGAATTGTTTTGGAATTTATGTACTTACTGTTTATATAGTAAAATATTTTCTCAAGTTGCTCGATTCATATTTCAAGACTTCCTTTTCCTCTGCGATATATGCGGACTATTATACATTTTAAATTGGTTTCATTTATTATTATGCTTGCACATTCCACATGTCCTTCAATGCTAAAGTTCTCGATATTCTTCTTTGCTGTACATTTTAGTTTGTCCTTTGTAAAGATGCATGCACCTCCATGGTCTAACTCTATCCTGGAAAAGCAAGAGACCATTTTATACCCATGTACCTTGTGGAAAATTGCCTCCTCTTTCTTCATCCAGTGTTCTGTTATGCAGAACCTTTGGAGAGATCAACCCGGAAACAGGCATGAATCCGAAGAACCTCATTAACAGGCTACTAAACATAATTAAAGGCACAAACCTGTTTGAATGAGGAACCACTGACGACAGAGTGATACAATGCCTAGCTGGTCGCAGTGTCAAGGGAAGCTAAGTGCCAACCCTGTCTCCGGCTCGCCAGTTTTCAACCAACCAACCATCTGTTATGCAAAGAATGTCTGGTTTCGCTTCCATGGTTTCTAAACAGACTTCTAATTCATTGAGTTTGTTCTTTATACATTGTATATTTTGGTGAAGTAGAAGTAAGTTTTTACATTGATTGTGTTTGGATCTCTTCTTTTTTGCATAGATAATGTATTTTGTGTATACCTCTATATTTGGTATTTGGACTAGTTTTTTTGATTTCCAGGAACTGTTATTATTCTTGGTACGTCTTTGATGTATTTGATTTTAAGGTTACTTTCTCCCTTGCCGATCCTGTCCATCATTTCTGCTTTTAACTCCTTGTATTCAGCAATTTGTTTGAGTGTCTTGTCAAATCCTAGAGCAATTGTGTGGTACTGTGGATTCTTAATTACTTCTTGTGCCTTGAAGGATACTGATCTCACTTCTTTATGACTTGGCAGGACAGCTTTTATAGGTCTAGGACTTTCTGAATTTTCCTTTTAAATTTGGTTCTTCAGGGCACACTGATTTAATGATGCCTCTCACTTGGGTTTCATCGCTTTCGTCATCATTCTCAATACATCCATATATCATTAAATTACTTTTTTTTTTCTTCACTTAGTTGCCATTCATTTAAAGCCTCTTCGGTTGTGCCTGTTTGGGTCCTTTTTTCTGCCAACTCATTCATTTGAGTTTTTAGGTTACCAACCTCGTCTTGCAACTTTTGATTTAGTTTTACTTGGTCTTCATACATTTTGAGTAGAGTTTGATAATTATTTTCCATCTGATGTAGCTTTTTCATGACATCTTCTAGTGTATATTCTTTCTTTTTGCAATTTATTTTCAATGAAGTTCCATCCTTAACCTCACTTTCTCTGCAAGGTTCACAAATCCATCTTTATCACTTTGAGTTTTGTAATTCTTTTTGATAGTTATTCAATTCTTGTGTAGTAACATTTTCCCACTTTGCGTGATAACACTTTGTGCATTTATTGCACTGAATTGTTTAACTGTTTGTCGTTGATTTAGAGCAGCTAGCACATGCCGAAGCCATTTTGTTAATTTGTTTTGTAAAGATGTTAGTTAATTAGTCACTTCCAAATTAAAGACGTTGGTTCACTAGTCACTTCCAAATGTGTACAGGTTTGAAGATGGAAGATATCCTTTATTTTTTGTATTCACAGAGTTTTTGTTAGTGCAATGGTTTCAAGCTTTTTACTCGGAATTTATTGGATTAATAATGTAAAACAATGCACTCTAGTTTCAAGAACTTGCTTGATTCCAAACTCACCGAATTCCACAGAATAGTTTTATGTAACTTTTATGCCAGTTTTCACAGTTTAACCAATTGATTTCTTTGAAAAAAAAAGCGAGAGCACCAAAACTGAACCGATCTATACAAACAATTGGAGTTAGATGCTCTCTGGAAGGTAGTAGAAGGTACAGAAACAGATCAAAAGAAAGACAAAAAAGCTGTTTCAAAAATAATACTGTCTGTTGACTAAGTTAACTATTTGCATCTGCAGCCAAAGCGAAAGAAGCTTGGTCGAATCTAGAGAAGGCTTTCGAGAACTCGGGTCTCACAAGAAAAGGTGGTCTAGTTAGAAGACTGTCGCTCAATAGAAGAGTACTGTGATACTATAATTTCTACAGCACATACATTCAAAGTAGAAGATGAATTTTGTGCCTCAGCACATTTAACAATGAACAGAGATTGGTTGAATGAAAATGCTATTAATGAAGACGCTAAAATCAAGATTGGGCAACAATAAATATTTTAGTAGAAGATGAACAAAAGTTGATCCCAGAAAATGAGGTCATGTATGCACCTGATGCACAAATGATATTGAATCTAATGAAATCAAGGTCATAATTATAAGATGTGATTCCAGAAGTTGGTGGTGGTGTTGTTGTGATATATGTAAAAAGTAACATAGAATTCAGATCCTTTAAAACATTTATATTAGAAGGAAATTATTGGTAAAGTATTGAAAATTAGGCTTGGCTCATCTAATTGGATCATAGGTTGTCTCTACCATTCTCCTTCATCATCTGATGTAACTTTAATTGAAAAATTTGAAGATATTTGTAATACTATTTTTCTCAATAGTGACACATGTATTCTGGTTGGTGACTTCAACTTGGATTACTTGAATGACAATTATTTTTATGTTAAAAAAATCAAATACCTAGCAACATATGGAATGAGTCAACTGATTGCAGAGCCAATCAGAATAACAAACGATAGTAAAACCTTATTAGATTATTTTATCTAATCAGAGCAATATTTTAGCGAGAGTACACTCAAGTCTTGCGCTAACTAATCACTCAGTAATTTCTGTTGATATTTACAATGGACATGACAGTTATTGAAAATTAAAAAAAACAGAAACCTCAATAGTAATAATTTATTATCGATAAACATTGAACTGTTACAATCAAATTGGTCACTTAATGCTATTGATGTGGATGGATATAAAATAATAATAATAATAATAATAATCTTTATTAGCATCAGCTCTCTCAAGTATAAATAGTATAAATGAAATACTATAGAATAAGTAAAATAGTATAAATAAAGTACAGACCACACATAAAATACAATACACGAACAAGTTAAATTGGCAGTATAAAATCGAAATAATACAAGAAGAGATAGATAGATAGATCTTTATTTCAATTAGAAACCCTAATATACATATGAAAAGTAATTGCTAAAATATATAATAATATTAATAGCATAAATATAAAATTAATACATAAATATAAAACAGACATAAATACTATAAATCACTTATTACCTAAGTAACACTTTAAACTGACAGAATATTTGGAAATATATTACAATTATATCCGTATATCTAGAAAAAATAAATATAAGTAAATACTCAAAGTAAATATATGTATAAAAATATTTTAACATAATATGAAATTCAACAAAAGTGTAATATTCCGTACTATTAGTCTGTGAATTTATTTTGGACTTATTCCTTCAATTTACTTTTAAAATCGATCAAAGAAGTAGATGTTTTAACAGAATCCGGTAGTTTATTGAAATTCACAAAACCCCTAAAAAATAGTGAGTTCGTGGTACTACGGTAGGAAGTGCTGTGTACATAAATGTTATTTTTGCTACGTGTGTTATGATTATGTATATCTTTATTGTATGTTATAAACTGTTGAAAGTATTCTGGAGCCATATTTTATCATATGCCTCATAATCAAACCAAGGTAGATTCGATTTATAATGACAAGTTTCAATTGGTGCAATATAATTTATAACATTTTCACAATTTTCCAAAATTTCTTGATATATGACACATGTGGTTGTATAGAGTTATTGAATAAATTTACTGATATTACTGAATGATCGGTTATTTTTGGACAGTCCTGTACATCCGCCCTCAAATTATTTCGGTTACTTAAAACATAATCCACCAATGTTGAGCTGGTATCAGTAATACGAGTATATTTGGTTACACATTGTTCAATTCCATAGGTAGCCAAGAGATTTATCATTTTCCTACTATAGAAAGAATTAGACATTATATCTATGTTAAAGTCGCCAACTATCACACAATGATTATTATTTGAGAATAAAACATCACAAATAATTTCAAACTCTTCAATGAATTTTGAATGAGAACTTTATGGAGAGTGGTAGAGACATCCAACTAAACAGTATTTTGTTATGAAATCAATTTTCAATACTTTACACCAATAGTTGTCTTGTAGTTTGAATGTTTTGAATATAGTATAATTTAATTCTTTTCTAACATACAGTAAGACCCCTCCTGTGTGCCTACTATTTGAATCGCAACGAACTTGATTATATTTTTCAAGGTTAATTTTACTTTCTTCAATATCCGCTGTTGTTCTGGTTTCACTGAGTAAAATAAGTTTTGGATTGTAGGAGGTGAGACTTTCTTGAATTTGATCCTGATTTTTCACAATAGTTTGGGCATTGAGATAGATTATATCAGTATTATACAGTACATTAGGGTTCAATGAGCATTTTTTTGTTCCATTTTATCCACAATCGTTGGTTTATTATTAATGAATTTAATTGTTTTATTGATACAGCCATTTTCAATCATATTTTTGAGTTTACTTTTTATAAGTTGAAAATAATCCCGTTGTGCCTTGGTCTGATCACCATAGATTCTAATACTAGGAATATCACAAAGATGTTCATTTCTGAGTACAAATTTTGCATCATCAGTTGCCTTGAGGATAACCTTGATAGGTCTAGCTCTATTTGATACATATTTACCCAATCTAAACATTTTAAAGTCACTTTTGTCAATGCTGTTACAGTTTTTCAAGACACTTTCCACCGCCTTAATATCTTCAGATACTCTTTCTTGTTGGGACTTCATTTGTGACTAATCACCAACAGTTTTTTTGACACTGGCTTATTACCTTTTTATTATCAGAATTCGTTTCTTCACTCAGCATAAATACCAAATGCAGCTGTAACACTTTAGTTAAGAGACTGACTATTAGTCAATTTGGATGCACTATGAAATTCTGCACAATGTGATACCAAATACTATATTGATCTTTTAGTCTAAACTACTCAAAATTTACTATTTAGGTGAGCTATAGATTTATTTCCTTCTTTGAACTTCAAACACAGATATTACAATGATGGGTTATAAACCTTTTATATATTTTACACACTGGCTTTTGAATTCTCTAAATGATTATTCTTTCAATTCTCTTGGCAATGAGTTGTAAAGCTGTGAGCCTTTGATGAACACTGTGTTTGTAGCAGCATTAGCAATATTAATATAAAAATCATTCGAAACATGTGATTATGTATTTCTTGAAGATAAGTTATTTCTACAGTTAGGTAGGTTGGTAAGCATCCTGACTTCAGTTTATACACAAACTTAGGCATATTATAAGCAGCTCTCTGTCGAACATTCAATAAATTCAAGGATTCCAACATGTAAGCTATTGATGTTCGTTTTCTACATAATAGAATGGCTCTCGTGGCACGATTTTGTAATGTATCAATTTTTTCATTATTCATCAGGTATATGAATGTTTTATATATAGAGGTAACTTAATAAAAGATCCTTATTATTCAATCTATATAGGAAATTAATTTTTCTTGCTATTTTCTTCTTAATATACAATGTGATTTAAGATTCAGTTCATTATCTATCATGAAGCCCAGGTACTTGAAATGTTTAGCTTCTTCAATTCCAGCTTCCAATTTGATAAAAAACTCCATTATTTATAATGCTGCAAAACTATATAACCATCCTCCGGCCAGCATCACAACCATCATCATTCTTATGGACGAAGTATTTTACGAAGTTCAAGATTTTCTCAATAAAAACATAAGTGGTCCTATTAGTTAACATTTTAATATTTTTTAATATATATTATTCAACCATACATACATTTTTATGTGATATTTTGATTGACTAGTTATTTTTAACCAAATAATGTAATTATTTTAAAATAAATTATGTGCTTAGTTATTTTTAATCTTGGCAATGTGATATTCAATTATATTTATTTTTTACTTTATATTTACCCTGTGTTATCTTTGTGGTAACACAGATAGTATTTTTGATTGTTTGTGTGTTTCTAAAAGTATTTATTAATTCTTCTTAACTTAATGCTTATTGTTAATTTTATGTCCAATGTTGAATATTTAAATGTATGTTATTTTCTTTTATTGGAATCTAACAAACAATTGTAAAATATCTATATTTTTACTATTTGTAGTGCAAGCTTTGTCAATAAGATTTATGTCTTCGACAATAAAGCATATTTTTGATTGATTGATTGATTGAACATTATTATAAATCAATGAATGGTGGCTGGATGTTACATTTTTAAATTTGTTCAAATTATGTTTATTTGATATTACCATGTATTTGGTTTTATTTATGTTCAATTTCAAACCATTGTCGTTCAGCCATATGGACAAATTTCTGAAATCTTGATTGATTAATGATATAGTACTCTGAACATCCTCTACATCTCCTTCGCAATAGATCATTATCAGCAAACAATTTTATTTTGCAATTTTGAACATGTCATTGATGAACAAAATTAATAATATTGGTCCTAGAGCACTTCCTTGAGGGACTCCATAATGTATGTCTTAGGTGCCAGAAGATGTATTATTATATTTAACTATTTGAGACCTACCATAAAGATAGCTTTCAAACCATTTCAGCGCATTTTCCTTTATACCAAATTTCTCAAGTTTTCTCTGAAGCAGATAGATATTTACGGTTTCGAAGGCTCTCTTCAAGTCTAAAAATATAACAATAATGATCTTTTTATTATTGATTATCTCAGTTTTCCATTTAGACAATAAATAATGCAATGCAGTTTCACAGGAATGTGCCTTCCTGAATCCTGATTGTTCCTTTACTAGTATATTACTATCTGCTAAAAATTGTAGTAGCTGATCCTTTACTGCTAATTCTAAGATTTTCTCATAGATAGGAAGTGTATTAATTGGGCGGAATTCTGAACAAGAGGTTGTATTGGACACTATTGTGGATACTTTCCATTTTTCAGGGAACTGAACTGTCCTGTCATCAATGAAGTGTTAATCAAATATAATATATGATTAACTTCGAATGTTAATTTTAATATTTCCAAGTTGATGCCGTATTTCACAACCGTTTTTCTTCATTCTATTCATTATCATTTTGAGGTCTTTCATTGTGAGTGCTTCAAATGTGGTAAGCGTTATTTGGTGTCGAGGCAAAACATTCAAGATATAATTGGAGTTATGAACAGGTTTGATGTCGCTTACAATTTCCAATATACTTTCTATGAAGTATGAATTGAAGGAATTTGTTATATCTGCATCATTTTCTTTCCAACGAGGAAAGTTTGGGAAACTTTTGAAAATTGTGAAAATCTAATTAACAAGATATCTCCGATTCAAGTCGATAGATTTAAGAATAAATTACCATGATTTGACAGCTCTATTTTTTATAGGATCAAGGAGAGAGATAAGTGTTACAGGGAATTTTAAAATAGTATTGCTAGTGATAGAGAAAATAAATGGAAACTCTTTAAAAAGCAAAGAAATTAATATTGATCTTTTCGTGAATTGTGAATTCGTAAATTTATTTGCTCAAAACACATTAATAGCATGTAGTGATTCAAGCAGGGAACACTGCTATACAAAAGATAAATAATGTTCCAATAAGTGCAAGTGAATATTTAAAAATAATAAAGCTAAAACTGAATGTCACCAAAACCAAGGCAATGATTATGTCAACTAAATTTTGACTATTGTGCAACATTATTATACCAATTCCATTGAAATAAAATGGCACAGCTACAAAAACTACAAAATAGAAGCATGAGGATCATATTAAGCTGTAATTGCTATAGTCCTATCCCAATAATGTTGAATACATTACAATGGCTTTCAGTTTCACAAGGACTTTTCTTCCTAACGATGATATTAATTTACAAAATAGTACATAATGAAGCACCTTCTTATTTAATTTCACCCGGAATTTGTACAACATCTATGTAACAAGAGTAAAATTATCAAATACAAGAAATTCTTTGTTTTTTAAAGGTATTGTAACGTAAATAAACTTAACTTGGTTTTACTAATTTATTTCACACTTAAATATACAACTTAATTTATATTACTAACTACGCCACTGTATCGCTCGACGTTATCGGCTGCTAAGACTGAGAATCCCTCTTGAGGATTGCCTATTTATCTCCGTTACAGAATTCCCGATCTTTCGAATTCTGGCAGTTGGCGACCAGCATGTTCCAATTGTTTCCAATATTGACCGTTGTTTTCCGCGGCAGAGCGACTGGATTGTTCTCAAATATCTCCGGGGATGACCTCATCGTTGTCGAGGGCAACGCGTGAGGCGACAGGTCCGGCCTAGGTTCGTTACATTGCCCCCTTCTTGAAGACATTTCGTCCCGAAATTTCATCCTTGGAGTGTGACGATATCTGCATGACTCTCCATATCTGCACCGTGAAGTTCGATGGAAGTAACACTCCACGGTCTTCATGATCGGTCGTGGAAGAGGGTTGCAGCAAACCAAAATCTTGACGCCGCTGGATCTGAATATCGCCTCCAGCATACTTCTTATGACTCTCCAGTCCAACCCATCAATACCACAGGACAATTTTGGAATTGCTAGATCCACCAAATTCTGGTCCACCATAGTATCTCTTAGTTTGGTGAGACTCTTCCAGACATCTCCATAGGACGGTTTATCTTGGGAATGCCTCTTGGTAACTAGGTAGTAGATGTTTCTCTGGCCTTTCTTCAACTGTAGCACCCCACCAACTTCTGGATTCTGCTCCCGCAGTGTTTGGAGTTGACCAAATTTCTTGGAGAACACTACGGCGATGCCCCTGGACATTCGAAGACCTTCTGCCACACAGTGCTAGTGCGTAGTCAGCAGGCACCTCGAAAAGGTCTCGTGACTCCTCTCTAGTAACCCCATGTAGAATTTTCTGCCCGCTTGAATACAAGGACATAAACTTCTCAACGTCATATCATCCTCCGTGGCTTGAGGGTGCGAACTTGGTCATGGTTTCCAGCGTAGGCCAACCTGTTGAAATGGACGACCCTTGGTTTCCCTCGGGGTGGCTTATGGATTCGGTACACAAGGTCGTTTATCCTTTTCACGATTTTATACGGGCCTTCCCACGAGTTCCGCAACTTTGGTGAAAGTCCACGACGACGTTTGGGGTTGTACAGCCAAACCAGGTCATCAACCTTAAATCCTCCAGCGTCGGCCTTGATGTCATAGGTCTTCTTCATTTTATCGCTGGCACTCTGGATGTTCAACCGGACTCGTTCGTGGATGTCGTTCATTCTCTGCCGAAGTTTGCTGACGTAGTCCTCTCCCGCAGTGTCTTGTCCTGGCGGTATCCCAAACTTCAGGTCACAAGGCAGTCGCAGTTCTCGGCCCATTATAATACTAGCAGGAGTTTGACCGGTTGACTCGTGTACTGCGGATCGATAGGCCATCAGGAACAAATGAAGATACTGGTCCCAGTCTCTTTGATGGTCAGAGACAACCTTGGACAAGTGGCGGTTGATCGTCCTGTTCATCCGTTCCACCATTCCATCGGACTGCGGATGTAGGGCCGCGGTTCTTGTCTTGCGGATGTTCAGCAGTAGACATATTTCTTGGAAAAGGTTGGATTCGAAATTTCTGCCTTGATCCGAGTGCAGCTCCATTGGAATACCGAATCGACATATCCACTCTTTCACCAAGACGTCGGCGACGGTGATGGCTTCCTGGTTGGGCAGGGCATAGGCTTCCGCCCACTTACTGAAGTAGTCCATTGCCACAAGGATGTATTTATTCCCGTGGTCGGATACGGGAAACGGGCCGGCGATGTCAATGGCGATTCTATCGAACGGGCTGCCTACGTTGTACTGACGCATCGGGGCCTTGGGTCGTATTCGAGGTCCATTGCTAGCAGCGCATACAGCGCACTTTCTGCACCAGTCCTGGACGTCAGCTTGACAATTGGTCCAGTAAAACCGTTGCCTCACTTTCTGCAGGGTCTTCGTCACTCCCAGATGTCCTCCAGCGACTCCATCATGGATTTTTGAACTGTAAGAGCCATTTGAGAGCTGCATGGTCAGTTCTCAACAGGAATCTTCTTCCATACACGTACTTGTAGAAGTGCTCCACTCCCTTTACAACAGCTAACAGCTCTCGCCTGGTGACACAGTAATTGCGCTCTGGTTTGCTAAGCGTCTTGCTGAAATAGCCAATGACCTTCTCCTGTCCCTCCTGGATCTGAGATAGGACAGCTCCAAGTCCCACGTTGCTGGCGTCCGTATCCAAAATGAATTTCCCTTTGGGTAGGGGATAGCTCAGTACAGGTGCGTTGATCAAAGCTCCTTTCAGCTTCCTGAATGAGTCTTGACATTCTTCGGACCACTGGAACTTTGTTTGGCCCTCCGTGAGCCTGGCCAGTGGTTTAGCGATGTTGGCGAATCCCAGCACATATCGGCGATAGTATGTGCATAAACCAAGGAAACTTCGAAGTTGGTGAATGTCTTTTGGGATGGGCCAATCCTTAACAGCTTTGATCTTCTGGTCATCCACTGCTACTCCTTCCCAGAGACAACGTGGCCGAGGTATCGTACTTCTTTTGGAACAGATGGCATTTCTTAGGGCTCAGCTTCAATCCGGAGTTTCTCAGTCGCAGGAATACTTCCTCCAAGTTTTTCACGTGGTCCTCGAACGATCTGCCGACCACAATTATGTCGTCGAGATACACTAGACACGTGTTCCATGAGAGTCCCTTCAGCACTGTCTCCATCAATCTTTCGAATGTGGCGGGAGCATTACAGAGCCCGAATGGCATAACGGTGAACTGCCACAATCCTGAGCCGATGGTAAAAACAGTCTTTTCTCGATCTTCCTGAGCCAGTTCTACTTGCCAATATCCACTCTTCAGATCAAGGGTCGAGAAAATCGTGGAACCAGCCAACGTGTCTAGGGTGTCATCTATTCTCGGGAGAGGGTAACTGTCCTTCTTCGTGACATTATTAAGTTGGCGATAGTCTACACAAAAGCGTGTCGATCCATCCTTTTTCTTCACCAGTACGACTGGAGAGGACCAGGGACTGTCAGATGGTTCGATAACTCCTTCTTTTCCCATATCGCTGACTATTTTGTCAGCCTCTTCCTTCTTGGCAAGAGGAAGTCTTCTTGCTGATTGCCGGATCGGTCGAGCACCCCCAGTATCAATCTTGTGCTGGACCACATTAGTTCGACCTCCTTTTCCTTGTCCGGTATCGAAGATGTCTTGGTACTTTTTGACTAAATCTCTTAGTTTGGGCTGTTGAGCTGGTTTTATATCTTTGGAAGAGATGGCAACTAATTTTTCTAGTTCTGTGGGCAAGTTGTTGGGTTGGCTAATCGTACTCGTGACGCCCGGATCACAGATGAAACTGACGAGCAGTGCCCTAAAATTGTTCCTTTCTTTAAGGTCACTGGAAAGTAATTGACATTCATGACCCTTACCGGTACAAATTTTTCAGCACGTAACAAGGTTTTCCCTAGGGCAATCCCTCGTCCAATTTTCTCATCATGAAGTTTCGGCTCGAACATCACCACGTCTCCACTGCTCGCACTCCCGTCCAGGCGAGCCTCCAGGATGGTTTCAGCCCTCTCAGGTACACTTACATCCTCAGTCAACAGCACACGAATCAACTCTTCACTTCTCCCATGAAGTACCAGCTCTTCTCCGTTGACACGTAGGACGCCGTCTTTGAAATCCAATTCAAACCCTCTGGAATTCATGATGTCCATTCCGATGATTGCATCGTCTTCAATGTCCGCTACAAGTGCCTGATGTTTCACTTTAGTGCTACCCAAAATTATTTCAATCGGTAGCTCGCCATATACAGTAGCTGGCTCCCCTGTTGCTGTGCGTAGTTTCCAAGTTGTCGGTTCAATTCGTTCCGGTGTTCTGGCAAAGGAAGGCCCGAGAATTGTCCTAGTCGCACCTATATCTAGCAGCATGGTGCAAGGCTCGTTATTGATGAGACCGTCTACGAAAACACCTCTGTTCTGTCGTTGCAGGATAGCGACATATGCGTTGTTAACCGGGGCTTGCTGGACACAGGCCGACGATTGCCCCTTCTCGTCGACCTTCTTTAGTTTTCCTGCATCGGAGTCGTGTTTTCGAATGTTGGACATTTGCTACGCACATGTCCAATTTTGCCACCATTCCAGCATCTTATCTGTCTTTTCTCAGGCAAACCTTCCTTAATCACTTTCCTTATGGCAGCTTCCAAATTAGCAGGCTCCTGTGAGTCTTCCTCAATCATTGGGACTTTACTCTGGCTTTTGCAAGATTGTTTCGCTGCCTCGAATTCCAAAGCGCTGCCAGTGCGCTAGGAGATGTGTTGACGGGCTAGTGTCAACGCTTGTCTGGTTTCTGGTCACGGAGTCCATCCAGGAATGCTTGAACCGCTAGTCGCTCCATTACATTTTCTGGTGTGGCTGGATATGCGAGACGAACCAAGCGTCAATGTCAGTTTCGAATTCTTGTAAGGATTCACCCGATTTTGGCAGCGATTTTTCAGCTGGGAGTGGTATACGTGTTCCAAATGGGCGTGGCCATATCGTAATTCTAGATGTTTAATCAGCTGATCATAGTCCTCCTGTTCTTGGCGTGAGAGTTTGTAGAATATTTGGCTTCTCCACGTAATGCAAGTGTCAGTGCTACAGCTCTTTCCCCTGCATTCCATCCGTTTGCTTTGGCCGCTGCTTCAAACTGCCGGCGGTAATTTGCCCATGGAGTTTTTCCGTCGAACTGAGGCGGCTTCATGGAAAGCTTCCCTATTTCTGAAATGACCTTGACATCTTTTATACCCTCTTGAACTTTATCCAAGTTCAAACTCAAGTCCAGCATTGCATTTTCGTTAACCATCTCTGTGGAGGGCGCACTATTAATTCGTTTTTCCAGCTTACTGATCGTTTCCTTCATTTTATCTACCTCCGTGTTCATTTGTTCCCTAATTTTATCTATCTCTGTCTCAACGGTTCCCATTCTTTCTTCTAGAAAATTAGCCACACCACACAATTCTTTTTTTAGGCCTTCTGTGTTTTCCAGGAACTTCTCTTCCAGGCTTCATGCATTTTCTTCCAGGCTTCTTGAATTTTCTAGAAGCTTCTCTTCCAGATTTCTAGAATTTTCTTGAAGCTGCTCTTCCAGATTTCTTCCAAAGTCCTCGAATTTTGTTGCAGCTCTTCTTTCAAGGATTCTATTATCGGACCCAAATCACCTCCGGGAACTTCGAATAAAAATGTTTCGGGGTCCTCACCTTCTTGTATAAGTCCTTCTGCAAGTCTTTCCTGGAGTACTTGCTTTTTACCCGTTGTTTCCAGTTCCCTTTCCTCCAATTCCTGTTTCAATTCCGCTACCTTCAAATCCGCAAGGCGCACTTTTCTTGAACACATTTTGTCTTTGACGAGGTATCAGTCTGTTTCACACGAAAAGTTTATCAGTTTGTTAAAAATTCACTTCGCGAATTCTTTTCCACGGGCCACCAGTCTATTGTCTGTTTCACGCGAACAGTGTATCAGTTTATATTCCACGACAATTGTCCACTTCGCGAAAACCGGGCCACTGTCTATTTTGGGCGTACAAAAAGGTCTATCAATTTATTTTTCTGACTATCCACTCCACGATCACTTGTTTATTTTCAAAATCTCGCTTCCGACACCAATTGTAACGTAAATAAACTTAACTTGGTTTTACTAATTTATTTCACACTTAAATATACAACTTAATTTATATTACTAACTACGCCACTGTATCGCTCGACGTTATCGGCTGCTAAGACTGAGAATCCCTCTTGAGGATTGCCTATTTATCTCCGTTACAGAATTCCCGATCTTTCGAATTCTGGCAGTTGGCGACCAGCATGTTCCAATTGTTTCCAATATTGACCGTTGTTTTCCGCGGCAGAGCGACTGGATTGTTCTCGAATATCTCCGGGGATGACCTCATCGCTGTCGAGGGCAACGCGTGAGGCGACAGGTCCGGCCTAGGTTCGTTACAGTATGATAGAGATTCAATAATCTACACCAGAATATTAAGTATAATGAATCTTGTAAAATATTCAGACGACTGGTGATACATATCAGAGAACTAAATTAGGTCTACTTTTATTTTGTAATAACTTTTTTCTTATGCCTTCAGAATAGTTGCATACTTTATTGTTTAATCCTAGGTTTATTAAATGTTTTTATACATTTATATTACTATTAATAAATAATGAAGTGGTGCATAGCGTCTGTAATTAAATATTAATCGAAAATAGTTTGTGGCATATCAGACAAGAAAATAAAAAATAGAACTGAATTAAAAAATGTGGACCAACCAGGATTTGAACATGTGACCTCTGGATTTCTAGTCGAACGCACTACCAACTGTTCGAATCCTGGTTGGTCTACATTTTTTAATTAAGTTCTATTTTTCATTTTCTTGTCTGTATGCCACAAACTATTTTCGATTCATATTTAATTACAGACGCTACCCACCACTTCATTATTTATATTTACTTGGCTGAGTCATGCACACTTGAAATTTCGGGTGTGAAGTTGGTCGATAATCCTATATGTGATTGACACTAGCTGGCGAAACCAATATAATTTCATTAGGTGTGCATGCGTGAATGTTTTCATAGTCACATTAACCCTCTAATACAGAGCTGAATTTAAAATGTGAATCGCCAGTTTCCGAAGTAGGACCAACAGCACAGTTGATAGTGCGTTCGATTAGAAATCGAGAGGTCCCAGGTTCAAATCCTGGTTGGTCCACATTTTTTTAATTCAGTTCTATTTTTCATTTTCGTGTCTGATATGCCACAAACTATTTTCGATTCATATTTCATTACAGATGCTATCCACCACTTCATTATTTATATTTACTTGGCTGAGTCATGCACCCTTGAAATTTGTGAAGCTGAATTTAAAATGTGAATCTCCGGTTTCCGAAGTAGGACCAACAGCACAGTTGGTAGTGCTTTCGACTAGAAATCGAGAGGTCCCAGGTTCGAATCCTGGTCGGTCCACATTTTTTAATTCACTTCCATTTTTCATTTTCTTGTCTGATGTTCCACAAACTATTTTCGATTATTACTATTAATATTGTTTATTAGGTAAACCTATTTCAATAAATATTTCTTCTTCACCATCACATCTCTATGCATAATTTCAAATATTTCATTATATTGCATTTCTGCTACCTTTGAAAAGTGTGATTTTTGAGACTGAAATGATGTTATATTAGGATTATTTATAGACTATGTATATGCTTAATTATAATATTTGAACTGACGCAAGAATAGGATCAAGAATTAACTCACCCCCACTTTTCAGGCATTGCGGTTGCTTCAGAACTTGGTTGGCTTTTCTGGTCGGATTGGAATGACAAGGACCCAAAAGTAGAAAGATCTAATTTGGATGGATCAGAAAGAGTTCAAATCGTTACCGAAAGAATAGGGTGGCCAAACGGAATTACGCTGGACGTGGAAAATTTAAAAATTTACTGGGGAGATGCAAAAACTGATAAGATTGAATATTCAAATATGGATGGGACAGATAGAAGGGAACTTTTAAACGATAATGTCCCTCATGTTTTTGGATTCACTTTGATGGATAACTACATATTTTGGACAGATTGGCAAAGACGAGCCGTTGATAGAGCCAATAAATATACAGGTAATGATAAATACCATTTATTATAAATATATATATGTATATATATATATATATCCGTTTATTTAGTAAAAACTGATACATTGCATATAAAAAATAACAATAGATGTCAAATAATATTACTACAACTATATAATACAAATAATTAACCACAATGTTAAAAAATATAACCTTAAAACAACAACAAACCTACCTGTCAAAATATTCCTCTTGGTAAGGAATCATAGGCAAATCGGACCTTTTGAGGACCAAGAACACAGAACGCGGACAGAAACCCGAGAAACTATCTCAGCACATTATACCCGTGAAAATCTATGAATGACTGGTGTATAATGACAGTGGTTAAAAATTCAAAAAACAAAAGAATATTTTTTTGTTTGTTTTTGGAGTGCTTCTTGGAATGTTGGTTGATCGTGGATGTGCATTGAAAGAAAGAGGCTGTTTTGTCTCTTAATCAATGAAATATTATTCGAGTTTCCACGGGGGGCATTCGTCTTCATCAAGGAATATAATTATGGTGTAACATTATATAGTATCAAAGTATAACAATTTTGGTTATGAGATATAATTTATGGTAATTAACAGTTTGAACCTTACCACTCCAAACATGAGTTTGACAGAGGGCATTATTTCATTTCCGTTATATCTTTTAGGTTATGGAGCAATAAATTTGGGCCCGTTTTACGGCTACAAATTACTTGGTCAAATATCATGTTTTTTTTGTTGTTCACACTTGTGTTTTTCAATTGTCAAATTGCTATTACATTCTAGTAATATTGTGCATAATGTGTAAATGTGTGGAAACTTGATGAATGCCTTTTTTTGGTATTGATGTCGGAAAGAGGAGAAAATAGCCATTGTTAAAATATTTATATTCTAGTATCCTAAGTACCCAACAATTTGCCTTTCAAAATAATAAAAATACAAATGATGCCATTTTTAACCTTTTACAGGAACTATACAGTTTGTAAGTCTTTCAACTGACTCAAACATTGGTAAAACCGAAACAGGAGTCCCCCAAGGTTCTATTCTGGGGCCCATTCTATTCCTCCTATACATATATAAATGATATCACTCACTTAAAGATTAGGGCCAGAATAACACTTTTTGCTAATGACACTACCCTATTGTGACATGGCAGAGATCCGGCAGAAATGCACAGCAGAATATCTGCAGAAATTCAAAGCGTAAAAAGTTGGTGCAATTGAAACTTCCTCTCATTCAATTTTAAGAAAACAATTATTATTTTCTTCAAGTGAAATATGCCAGTCATAGATTAGACAATAACAACCTGGATATAAAATCAACAACACAATTCTTAGGAATACACATTGACAATAAACTCAAATTCGAAGAAGATATATTACACCTGAATAAAAAACTGGCAACAGGATGTTACGTTATCAGGACTGTCTCAAAAGAACTTGGCTTACATTTTGCAAGAACAACCTATTTTGCCTTCATTGATGCCCACATAAGATATGGAATTTGTTTCTGGGGAGTTTGCAACAAATAAATGCTCCAAAGTGTATTTGTTCTTCAAAAAAGGGCCATTAGGTATATGTGCAGGAAAATGCCAAATCAATGGACTTATGACGTCAAAAGAAGCGGCAATAACGCTGTGTTTTAATGTCTCACTGAATTTGAGGGTTTTAGAGCAGTGTTTATTCGAATATTTCACAATATCTTCTAGGAAAAACTATGCATACATAATATTTTATCACTATTGAAATTTGAAATTTTGGTGAAGAAACTGAACTTGTGGATGAAATTAAATATCTGGGGATAATAATTGATTGTAAACTGAAATTCGATAAACACATAGATTATACTTGTGGTAAAATAGCTAAAAAAATTAGTGTTTTGCGTAGGGTAAGTAAATATTTGACATTGTATTCTAGGAAGTTGATTTATAACACAATTATTCTACCTCATTTCAATTATTGCCCCACAATTGTATACATGGCAAGTCAGAGTGAAATAGAAAGATTGCAGAAAATGCAAAATAGAGTCATTAGAGTTATATTACGATGTGATTATAGAACTTCGGTTCAATCTATGTTACACACCCTGAACTGGCTGGATGTCAAATCATTCATAAAGTACAATGTTATGGTATTCATCCACAAGATCAACATAAACACATGTCCTCAATATTTAAAAAATATATTAGTAAAATTCAAAACTGTTCATGACTATGATACTAGAGGTGAAGATAATTTTGTTGTGAAGCAAGCAAAGAAAACACAGACGCAGAGTTCAGTATTCTACAAAGGTGTGGTGGAATATAGGAAATGGATATAGGAAATGAACTGAAGAGGAGTCCACTGAATATGTTTAAGAATCATGTCAAAGATTTTATCAGAAGTGAACTTTTTAATGTAATATAATAATTTTGTAGTGACATATTATTTATGTATTGTTGGAATGTATAGCGAAAGGCTAAATAAATTACTACTACTACTATTAAAAAGTAATTAAGACAATATCTCAATAAACGCATATCTCTCTCTCTCTATTTGATCTATACGTTCATACAAAAAAGTTTGATTTAGGGAGGTTTGATTTATTAGGGATGGGAAATTTTGGCTATCTGTCATGGAGTCGAAATTTGCACTCATTCGAGGTTTCATGAATTATTTTGATTTTGATTTTTCTGAAAACAATGTTTTTTTTTGTTTTTTCATTTATACAGTTTGGTGTTGTCCTTTTTTCTTTGGACACGTGGTTGGTGGTTTGTTTGTGTTTGTTTAACGCTGTTAGTGCGTTTTGGGTATATTTGTGGGGTTTCATATGGTTTTCAAGGTGCCGTTCTTTTTGCCCAATATTTACTTTGACTCTTTGCATGGTATCTGGTATAAAATATGTTTTTTTGTTTTTGATTTAGTGAAATTTGATTTAGGGATTTTGTAGCTTTTGTGTCCAACTTTTAAGTTCAAAAATTCCAATACATGTGATAACTGTTTTGACCGAGTTTTTATATATGGAATAGATATCTTTTTTTTTTATTGTTAGGTAGTTTTTGGTTTTGTTGTTGAATATTAAGTTTGTCAATGCACTGTTTGAAAATTTGTCAATTAGGGTCTAGGAATAATTTTTCTTATGCCTTTATGCACTAGTTTTGACCTACCAGTTTTGATATAATGAGGTTCGTTTGTTTTCATTACATTTGTTATCACCGGTAGCCAGCATCGAATATTAATAAAGATTCTCAGATTTTCCTTTTACATTTCTGAATCAGTTCAAAATTACACATATATACATGTTTATGGCATCTGGCAATTGCCAGTGTTTTCTTACGGCTTATGTTAAGCTAGGCGAACAGCGGTTTCCAAATTGTGGTTAAATGTGACAAAAAAAAAAGTTTTTCATTTTTTTTTTTTAGAATATTAACCGCTGTAATTTGTTATAAAACAGCATTATACACCCGCCATTCACGGGAGTACAACAAGTTAGTTTACATCTGTATATACAAGTATAAGGGGTCAAACAAATTAGTTTACCTGATAAGTTACTGTCTTCGCCAAATTATTTTTATTGTGAAAACTGATAGTAATCAATACAATTTCATGCTGAACTAAAATTAATTCTACTGCTTGCTCTGAACATGATAAATATTTGCTTTCTGAAACTTTATTATGCAGGAAGATCCATAACATTATGTTTCTCTATGTCGCACATTGATGTCAAGCTACCTATTACAGTATTTTTGATCTTATAAATGGGTGTAATTTTGAAAAACTAAAAAAGTTCGGAGATGAATCTATTCATCTTGTTGCTTTTTAGAAATTCTTGTGCATTTTAATCTCCACTTGGTATATTTCAGGAAGCAATAGAGAAATTATTGTTGATCAGATGGAAAATGTTATGGGACTGAAAGCAATAAAACTAGGAAGTTCACGTGGCCGTAACCCTTGTACAGAAAATAAAGGAAATTGCTCACAACTATGTCTTTATCGACATAACCAGACAAAGATTTGTGCTTGTCAGATTGATTATGAGTTACACAATGATGGACAAACATGTGTCCAACCCGAAGCTTTTTTGTTATACACAAAGAAGAGTATCATCGGAAGAATAGGTATTGATAACAACAACTATGAAGTGACCATTCCAATAACAGGTATCAAACAAGCAAGGTGAGTTTAGAATTTTGTTGGGATTGGTTCGATCCCCTCCAAAATATTTTTATTTATCTTCCCAAATACAGATTATTGTAATCTACTGATTTTGAAAACACATTGAAGTGTATCGAGGACTGTTCATACCTATACTTTCCCAGTACATTATTTTATCAGTACCACCAAACAAAACATAAGACAAACTTAGAGCACCAGAAAACAATATAGAAAAAAATAATGTACTAGAATAAGGTAAATTTATTGTGAGCAAGTACAGAAACAGAAAAAAATAGGATAAAAAAACTCTTAATCTGAAACCTTCTGTTAGATATGAGTTAGAGGATTTGAAATTTTTGAACATTAACTATATAAGGTGATATATACAGTTTGGTTTCACCGTTTTTTTACATAGAAAGTCAACCTTTACATTTGAAACTATTCAATTGTTTTTTTTGATACTCCATATAATAACTGACACCAAACCTAGTAAAACATAATATTTAACCAGTTAGTAACTTACTTCTACCTAAGCTGATCACAAATATTGATGGCCTGTAAGAGAAAGTAAATAAGCAGCTCTGATTCAAACAACACCAAACTTTCACCCATACCAGAAAATTAGTTAATTAAAAAAAAAAGGAACAGTGTTATGGTTTTCAACTTACCGGAACCATGTGATCAAGTCTGGGAGTTACAAAGAAATATTTTTGAATTTAACAAATGAAGATCTGAAGATATCTAAAGTAAGTACATACAAGCCATATCTGCTTCTGCTACCAAAATGTTGGTGGACTCCGAACCAAATTACTTGATCTGCAGCAAGCAATTATGTGCTTCTATTCTGGTGTGGTAATTTCAATTAAGCTGCCGTGTACAAAGATATTCTTTACTCTAGGTCTGAAGGGTGTCAGTAATTTCAGGTTAGATAAGGACTTGACAGATTCAGTTCTGTTGATGTTTTAAATAATAATGTTGAACATGTATTTGTCAAACTTTTACCAGGCAACTTGATTATTGAAGCAGTGTAACTTGATTATATTCCTCCAACTTCAAATATTGAACTTTATATAAATCGTTCTAATACAGTGGACAATGTAGTAAAAGCTTTTCCTGGTCATGTTTTGTGGTGACTATTACTTACCCAACGTTGCTTGGTTTAATGATGATCTTGGTCTGGCAACGTTCTGATGAAAGAAATTTCATAATAACTTTTAAAATTCTACTTTCAGTTTTTTTGGCACTTGTGGAACATTAGCAACATTGACTTGTTTGAAAATATCTGCGACTGAAAGATAAACTTTAGTCACTATCTTCCATCGTTCAAGATAACCTCTTGGGAGGTATTCACTTGAAAAGGGAAACATTTCCAATTGAATATTGAATAGAAATAGGGCTAAAGTCACGCTGGACATTGAACTACATCTGATAGATATTAAGAAAGGGCCCTAACTCAAAAAAAAAAAACTGAAAGTGAAAATTTGTATTTTTATTCAGATAGTTATTTGATTTTCTATTCTAGTATTAATTGAGAACTCATATAGATGAATGAGGCAAATAATAATGTCCAGCATGACTTTAGTCGGGAAAGTAGTTGTTTTCTGATAGATATCACACTTTTAGACATAGATTTTTTAATTTTAAGAAAAATATTTCTATTCAATTGAGAATGTTTCCTTTTCAACATGTAAACAGGTTTTTTCATTAAAACTGTACAAGATATTATAGATACCATACCCACTAATAATGAAGAAATACCACTCATCAGAATTAAAAGCAGTTTTAATAATATCAAGCTGATCGAAAACCTTCAACTCAAAGAAATAATAGTTTCATTGTCCAGTAAAAATAGTCCGGATGATATTGGTATGCATTTATACATATTGTATAAATACCTCTTATCGCTTACTTTAATCTTCATCTCCTCCTGAACTTATATCAATTGTGCGGCTTGACAGTTGGTTGAATCCGCTCCGAGGATTATCTTCCTGTTTTTCTCCATATTTTGTTTGATCGTTATAACTTTGAGTGCATCATTGGGGTTTGAAAAAGTAATTTACAGGTGTTGTAGTCTCTTTTTATTCTTTCTGCAAATTCTTTGTGTTCCTTTCACTCTTAATTCATATTTTGTCATTTCTTAGACAATTGCTACTACTTCTCCCAATTCCAACTCTAGATAATTTTCAGGTAGATTATTAACCATGGCGTTATTATTCTTAATTTCTTTGTTATTTGATAAGTCTTCAGATCATGGGGTTGGAGATGAATCAATTCTGATTCTCAGTTCATTTATTTCTGTGTACATGTTATCAATAAATTTAAACAGTTTAGTTATTAACTTAAACTCAACGTATCCCAACATTTTAATGAAATAACTTATTTGAGAATTATTTTCCGCACATTCAAAGATTTCCAAAATGAAGATTATTTTATTACTCTTTACTAGTCTAGTCAACATGTGCCTTTTAGGTCAAAAATTTTTATTCGCCTCGGAAAATTATGATCGAGGTGTCATTTGATTCGTCATTGCATCTAGAAACTTTTTGAAAAATTTGGAGTGGCGCTTGCAAAAATTACAAAAGTTATGAACAATTTAGTAAAAAAAAAAGGGTTTGATTTATGCGAATATCTCAAAAAGTATTAAAATTTTTTGAAATTTCCTAAAAAAACGTCCTACCTCGCGGAACTCTAAGACCAATATTTATAATTTTTCTAGAGGGTTGAAAATACGGCCGAAAACGGGAACTCTCGCTTGCGTAAGCTCCGCCCACTTCGGACCTTTAATAAAAAAATATTATTTAAACTTATTAAATATGAAAATTAAGAACTGAAAAAATTCAGGCACCTACAGAATAGATCAATGAACAATAATCCGCCGATCAAAAATTTTTATCGCGATTTTTCAATTAGTTATCCATTAATTAATTAACAATTTTTTGTAGCACGAACATCAACATTGAAAGTGCGATAATTGTTAAACTATAAATCTGGGATGTTTTTCCTTTCATGGAGCTATTTTACAAAGGCTATAGAATAGATTCCCGTTGGAAAAATTGAAAAATTGTTAATTTTCACTTTGTTATTAACAATTTACTTAAGTTAAAAATTATCAACCTCGATTAAACATTGAATTTTTTTTTTTTTTTATAATTTAAAAATTTAATTTTTTTTTTTTAAAAAATTTTTATAGACAAATGCGTTGTTTATAAGATAAACAACAATTTTTTTTGTCAACATAATCTTTGACGAAAATTATGATTTAAAAAAAAATTGTTTCTTAAAAAAAATTTTTAATTGCTTAAAAATGCATTTGTTTATTTTATTTTAATTTTTTTATAAAAATTTTTTAAACATTTGAATTTTTATTTATATTTTTTTTTGCTCTAAAAAATACAACAAAAACAGCCCAGTATCAGTTTAAAAAAAAAAAAATATTTTTCGATTTTTATTTAATTTCAAGTATTCTCGTATATTCAAACTTACCTTTCATGCCTGCTTTTCTTCATTTATTATTAATATTACTTATAAACTATTGCAGATACAACAAATTCATCTAGACTTTTTTTTCTAAATTAGCTACTCAACAAATTTATAACCAAACTAAAGCTCTAACTTAATTATTTATATAATTTTTTTGCAATTATCAATAAAAATTAAAGGAAACAAATTTTTTTTTGCTTTTAAAATCGAAATATTTCACTAACTATAACAGATACGACAAAAGTAACTTTTTTGAGAAATTTCTTCCTCTTTTTGGATCTTTTTTCAAATTTCAAAAATTTTGAATACTTTTTGAGATATTCGCAAAAAACCAAACCCCTTTTTGTTTACTAAATTGTTTATAACTTTTGTAATTTTTGCGCCACTCCAAATTTTTCAAAAAGTTTCTAGATGCGATGACAAATCGAATGACACCTCGATCATAATTTTCCGAGGCGAATAAAAAATTTTGAGCTAAAAGGCACATGTTGACTAGAGTATACAATGCACATGTAAAATCTAGGTTGGAATATTGTTCTTTGATGTTGTCTTCATGAAGTGTGATACAAGATGGACAGTGTCTATACCCTACAAGGTTATGATAACATCCTGCTGCTAAAAAGATAATCATTCCTAACCTTAAGTAATGCCCTGGGGCTTTCCTCGGGTTGATGTTTTCTTTAATTTATATTGCTATTTCTTTTGGAGTGGCGAGTCTGATTGATATCACCTACTTCCCAAACACCCTCATTGGGCTGGAACGTATCGTCAAATTATCTGCATATCTATTAGCCTTTTTGTATATTGCTTTTATTTAAGCCCATGTACCAAATGCATTTTTTGATTGGTAGATTCTGAAAAAAAAATTTTTAGTGGCTCTCCAAAGTGTGTTTTTAACCATTTGAGATTTGGAGGTATTAAGAAATTAAGTGAACACCACTCTGAGAGTTGGGTTGTCACATACCACACTTTTTTAAGCTACTATGGTTTCTGCAGATATAACTAGATTGGTATCAATGTTTATAATTTTAAAGATTATCTTTGAAATAATGCAGAGTAAAATAAAAAAAAATTCATTGAAATGTTATTGGAAAACACAAACTGTGGGATTCTACTTACCTTCAAGAAACAAGATGGTGTGCGACCATAATCTTGTTTTGAATGAGAAAGAAAATGTTTTATACTGATTAAATCATATAGTTAATTAGAACGAGTGACCTGATCTACAACCATTATATAGTAAATAATGAGATAACTATAAGGTAGTTGTGGAAGGTTGTTTATGCATTAGAAAGTATTCAGTTTGATAACTTTCAGAATATTTCTCTGATATTAAATAGTTATTAATAACGGCTAGTGTTTTTTTCTCTACGTAGTTGTTCATCCATGTATACTTACTTTTTTTTTAATTTCAGTTCAATTGACTTTGATACCAATACAATGCGTATTTATTGGAGTGACAGTAAACTACGAACTATAATGAGGGCTTTTATAAATGGATCAGATGTACAAAAAGTTATTGATTCGGGTTTAGCAGCACCAGAAGGTATTGCAGTGGACTGGCTAGGTTTGAATATATTTTGGACTGATCCTGTCTCTCACCGAATTGAGGTTTCTAGATTAATAGGTACAAGCCGAAGAACTTTGTTATGGGATGAAGCTTATGAACCTCATAGTATCGTTTTAGATCCAGTGGCAGGGTGAGTAACAATAAACTTTTTAAAGATCGAACAACTAGCCTCACTAAGTATTTGCCAAGTCACCTTCAAATAACTTTGTCCAGGAGAATTTAAGTTGACTGTTTAGAATATTTTTACAAAATGAGCAAAGTTCTGAGAAACGTAAGTAGGAGGTAGGGTGATCTAGAAGAGGCAGATATGGAAATTTGAATTTTGACGTTGTTTTCGCGCAATTCAGGTGGGAAGTCGTTGTGGCAGTCTCGTCGTTTTCTCGCGGACTTTTTCGTCGGTATTGGCAGTTGAGTGCAAGAACATTGACAATTTTTAATTCGTTCAAATGGTCATATTTGACGTTTCAGAAACATAGTTTTATTTTTGTATTTTGTTCATGCTTTTGAGCGCAAATATTGAAAGGAAATTAAACTTATTTACATGTATTTGAAATGGAAAAACCTTTCACATTTTATTTTTTATAGTTTTTTCATGCATTTAAAAATTTTTTTTGAACTTTTAGATGCACAAAAAATTTACACTTAATTTTCACTCATTTACATGTATTTCAAATAGAAAAAAAACTCATTAAAATATGACAAAATTATAATTTTCGCACGCAAAATGTCATTTCACGTTTTATTTTTTGTATGCGTTTAAAACGTAATTTTTGACGTTTTTTCAACTTTTATTTGGAAACTTTTTCATGCGTTCTGAACATCATGTTTGTGATGTCAGAAACGTGTTTTTTAACTAGAGGTTCAGATGGTGTGGACATCGTTTCTGGGTATAATTCATCAAACTGCGCCTTCTACTAAAAGTGCTAAGCGTCATTTAACTCCAAAAGGTGTCCCCGAATGTGTAAACATTATCGATTCAGTCAATACACCAGTATTTCAATTAATCTCTGGACAGGTGAACCTGGCAAACTCTGGCGAAAACATATATAATAGAATAGGAAAATATGTTATTAAACTTTGCCGCCTCTTCTCCATCGTCACTGTGCGCTAAAGTCGTGCGGCAACAAGTGGGACATATATGTGCATCAAAATATAATCGAGTTCAAACGTTAAAACAGAGTGATTCATCATGAGCGCTAAAGAATATCAAGCTCAGTTGCTCCAGCAACAACAGTTGATAACAATAGGTAATGCAAATTTAACAAAACCTTAAATGCAGCAGCAGTGGCTAATATTCCAGCTCCGGTTCCTCCATCGCCATAATTTTCATTCCAGACCAAAGATTGGCAGGAGTGGAAAACAAGGTACTTGAGATATAATCATATAGCTTTAGCGACATACGAGTTGAACAAGTACACTACCGATAGATCACTTAGGCTAAATGAAATGGCTGACCATATTTTAAAATGTCCTTTGTCCAAAATTGTTTGATCGGACAGTGAATCATGCATTAAAAGTAGTCATTTGCAAAGGATTTGCAAAAAAAATATGGTATCATCCATACCAGCAGCCCATTTTTCCATCACTCGAATGGTCAAGCCAAGTTGTCAGTGATGCAAACAGCAAAGAAAATTTTATTTAAATGCGACGATCGAAATAAAAAAAAAAGGATTATTGTCCAAACAGGGTAAAGCCCCAATTACGGGACAGCAATACATAATAGTTACAGTTTGTGGTTGTGAGCAATATATAATAGTTACCATTTGTGGTTGTGAGCTATAGTTAGGATTAGGAATTTAAAAATACATACAGTGTAATTTTGTGATGATAAACAAGAAAGAAAAAGATAAAATAATGTGTATAAATGGCTAAGGGTGAATTATATTATGTACTTATCTAAGAAATAACAATATAAATACAAATGGCTCAAGTGTACTTCACTTACTTTTTTTGTTATATAGAATTTGCTTTATTATTGTTTTGAAAGTATTTATAGGTTGGTTGAATAAATCGGTTTCGTTACCAAACTCGTTAAATTTGTTGCACATTGCATATATCGGTGATTTGGCAAAAACATTCATTCTAGGTGTAGGAAGGTAGAAAAAATTGAATTTCTGCTATTTATACGGGGTACGTGGAAATTTAACTGTGATAATAGCTCAAGGACAGTCTATCTGATAGTTATAAGTTTGTACACAAATATACATGAGTGGTATGTTCTACGATCATTGAGTGATAGGAGGTAGAATCTGTTGAGTAGAGTGTCATTGTCGATACCTTGCTCAGGATATTCTCCGTCCAGGTTGTATGCCATTTATTTCATGAAGGCATGTTGAACAGACTAGAGCTGTTGAACTTGAGTTTCGTAATATGGAGTCCAGATCAGGCATCCGAAATCCCGATCTTGAAATATTTCCTGAATGGATTCCTTTATGAGGGAATTCATTTCTTGTTTGTTTCTGGTCACAGACATAACTTATCTGACCGTATGTTCCGTTGTGAAATAACACTCACTATGTTTTCTCGTTCTTCACTTTTCACGGGCTTTCACAACCACTTTTTACCGACTAAAACATGTAGTTTTTACGGAGCAATTTAACGTAGGTCTACTCAATATGAGACATAAAAACTGGGACCTAAATTGTCTTATTCCAAATGTCGCTCTTGCAAGACAGATCTTGAGTGTGGAAAGCAACATGTAACTTTGAGTCCAAGTAAACACCTAATAGCTTAACTAGCTCACTGTGATTTACTAGTTGTTGAATAAAAGCATATGTTTTGAGTTTTCGTTTCATTAAGAGTCGGACAGTTTGTGCAAAACCAGCCTTTGGAAATGATATCAGATTGTTCTAGGTTAATGAGTGTTTCTTGCCTAGTTTTGGAAGTGGCTATGTAAGTTGCATCATCAGCAAAGAGGACTGGTTTCACAGATTGGTAGGCAGATCATTGATATAAATTATGAAAAATAAAGGTCCTAGTACAGATCCCTGTGGATCCTCATATTGCACAGTATGAGCATCAGAGCTTTGATTGGCATACTTAACATAATGGGTCCAATTTTTTAAAAATAAAGACATGAAGTCTAATGGAGTTCCTCTAATGCCGTATCTTTCTAGTTTCAGTAGTAGATAATCATGGCAAACTGTGTCAAATGCTCTTGTTAAGTCATAAAGTTGAGCAGAGCTGATTGATTGTTTATCAAAACCGTCCAGTATGGTGTCATAGAGCTCGCAAACTGCCGCAATAGTGGACTTCCCAGTTCTGTAACCGAACTGATTAGCGCAGAGCAGGTTGTTTTTTCCAAAAAAGTTTGTGAATCGTATCTTCAAGACAATAAAAAAAAAACTATGCAGGTATTATAGAAATGGGTCTATAATTTGCTGGTAAATTTGGATCACCTTTTTTGTAAATAGGTGATACTCTAGATAACTTAAACATATCCTGGTATACACGATCCTTCATGCATGTGTTTATAAAAATAGCGATAGGATGATCTAGTGTATCGGCAATAATTTTTAGCAGACTGGCATTTAGACTATAACAGTCTCTTGACTTTTGAGTTCTTTATGTTTCCAATAATCCAGCATACCTCCTGTGCATCTGTTGGGTGCAAATAGAGTGACTTGTAATTTATGGGAATTTTATTAATCAAGTTATCGAAATTAAGATTTTTAGTTTTATCATCAGTAAGTTTACAGTCCTCAATTAGATTTTGTATAGCATCCTGGAAGAATTTTTGTAAGTCTTCAGCAGAGATACCGCTGTCAGAGGAAGTCTCACTTCTACCTAAGCTAACATTTATAATACTCCAAGCTGTTTTCTGAGGGTTATCCGATTCTAAGATTTTTGTGTTGCTAAGTTTTATCTTCCCAGTGTTGATCACGTTTAGATATCATTTTTTAAGTAATTCAATAATTCAAGACTCTTTAGATCTAGTGACATCAAATATTGTCTGGGCTGCATCCAGTTTAGACTTAGATGTTTAAAGTTCTGAGTATATTCAATATTAAGACATTAAGAAATGAGTGTCTCCAGGCTTACACCCAAACAATAGAAAATAATATTGCAAATGAACCATGAAACTTTTGTAAATTTATAAATGATAAGAAGAAATCATATACTTTACCAGCACAAATGTTTTATGATGATTCTGCTGCTGATCATAGTTCAGATATAGTAAATTTATCACTACATATTTTTCAACTGTTTACAGTAAAGAATCAGTCAATCAGATACCTAACTATAGATTCAGTTCAACTGTTGATGTTAGTTCGTATACAATAGATGTTAAAGAAATAATCGATCTTACTTTGTCACTGCCTTGGAAATTAACATTTGGTCCGGATGGAATACCTCTCTATTTAATTAAAAAATGTATTTTTACATTGGCTAAACCCATACACTCACTGTTTAATAAGTCTTCAAGAACTACACAATTTCCAGCAAGCATAGTTATCTAAAACCTATATTCAAAAATGGCTGTCATAATAACATAAGGAACTACAGGGCAGTTTGCAATCAGTCTGAACTTCCAAAAAAGCTGGATAACTTAATTACCAAGAAACACATAATCTCCAGTCAACAACATGGTTTTAGCCAAGGTAAATCTTCTTGTACCAATTTAATTTTATACCAAAATTACATTATAAATGCTTTAGAGAATAAGAGACAGGTTGATGCTATTTATACAGATTCAGCGAAAGCATTTGATCGTGTAAACCATGAACTATTAATCGCATAACTTAATGCTATTGGTATAAATGGTCAAGTTTCGGAATGGATTCGAAGAGTACAGTATGTTAAATATGGAAACTACATTTCGATGTAGATTGTAGTATCCTTCAGAGTAAATTTCTTCTGTTTGGTGGCGATCTTAAGATGTTCCTTATACTTAAAAGTTCAAGAGAAGCCGAATCAATGCAATATGACCTAAATAACTTTTCACGCTGGTGCGATATTAATATGTTACAGTTGAACACTGATAAGTGTCATAAGATCACTTTCAGCAGATTAAAACATCCTGTACAGTTTGAATATAAAATCAAAGGAAAACCTCACTGATTGTCAATGAACAAATTATTTTCATCAAAGTGTGTAACTAGTTGTTCATGTACTGCCAGTTCCAGTTCTTTTTCAAGGGTTGGGAGACTATTATTGGGCCAAAATAACTTGCATCATTTGTACTATTTATTTTCGGTATAGGAGTGACTGTACTAACTTTGTTCTGCTCAGGAAACAGTCCTTTAGACAAGGAAGTGCTTATGAAGTTTAATATTATATGCCCAAATACATAAAAAGTTTCTTTTAGAAATTTGATTTTGATAATTTCACTTTTATTTACTTTATCTAGAGAAAAAATTATTTTAAGTAAAGTTATCATGCTTATTTCTTTGAATTGACTCAAACTACTGTTAATGAGTTCTTAGTTATTTGGTGTCCATATCTCATAACAATATATATTCTCGATCTCATTTACACTTTTTATAAAATATTAATTGAAATTATGTGCAATCTCTATTGAGTTATCACAGATTTTTTTTACATTATTATTTTCAAAAATAATTCTTTTTATATATACTGTTGATATTCGGTGTTTGATACTATACAACAGGTCATTTAACGAAAAGTATCAGTTATAGGAAAATGAAATTTTTCAAGAGGGTAACAGGGGAGGTGCGTAATAAGAAAGTATTTTACAAAATTCGAATATTTGAATGGTTTTTATATTTGAAAGTGTGAATTTTTTTCATCAAATATAATTTTGTTTACTCACATAGTTTCAAGAAAGTACAATTAACGTAATTTTGACCTTTGAATAGGTCGGCACTGGCTTATCAAAGGTGAATTTCATGTCCGATTCACAAGTATTGGTCACCAGCTCAAAGCCATAAATGAATAAAAAAGCCATAATGTTGCTTTCAACCGATTAATCACTTATAATCAGCTATAAGGAATAACAAAATTGGGAGGATACATTTTCTTAAAATTTAATATGCACTAATACT
The DNA here is from genome assembly GCA_018342105.1 of Gonioctena quinquepunctata. Classification (NCBI taxonomy): domain Eukaryota; kingdom Metazoa; phylum Arthropoda; class Insecta; order Coleoptera; family Chrysomelidae; genus Gonioctena; species Gonioctena quinquepunctata. The sequence goes on along the minus strand of JAFIRS010001737.1, from coordinate 147,236 downwards.
TACGTTGAGGAACGAGAAATGTTAGCGTGGCGCCAAATTTATCACAATTGTATTTCGAAAATTCATGGCATTGAATCAAAAAAGCGTATAAGAAAGTGCGACCTTCCCGATTTCCACGCAGGCAAAGCCGCGGACATAAGCTAGTGTTATATACGGGATGACCATGAAAATAAGCGCTCCTTGTATATTAAACATGTCATTTAGAACAAAAAATTTCTAATGTTATCCTTTCTTCAATAATTGAACATATCAAAATATGATAACTGGCAAACCCATACTCAATGATATATTCATCGCCACCGCCACCAAGTGCCGGACAGTGATTAGTATAATAACTCGAGCCGTTGAATTGAAATTTTTGTTACGATTGCTCCTCCGATCAGGAATATCACGATATGCTAACTACTTAGGGTGAAGGTAATGTGGCTGTGTCCGAAATATTGTTAGATATTCAATGTGGTACTGAAAAAAACGAGTGGAAGAATACATAGTAATCATATACCTACTCGATGCAGAAGAAAATAGTGGATATTGTCGTAGATGACCCAACAGTCAGTACACGGTCTGCGGAATTTTTGTAGTGCTCTATACATTAGGAGCAATATTTTTTCAAATAACAAGCTGTACAGAAGCAGAACCACTCCATGTAAGGAAAAACTAACACATTAATAAACCTAATGAACTCAATAACAAAGCTAATAACTAAATACGATAAAATTCGTCCAGACAATTATGAAAATAACCTCTGAAGTGGAAAATTTGAGAGGTCAAGGTTGTGAACAAAAATCAAATATGTTATCTTCTATTGGGAACAATGACCCTAGAGGTGTTGCCAGCTGTTAGAAAATTCTCCAGATTTCACCATTTCTAATAAAAATGTCTACCCTAAATACTAACATGTATGTAATGCCCAATCCAAAAGTCAAACGATTCCAATAAAATCTCAATATTACCCAAAAGTCAAATACACTACCACCTCAAGGTCACATACATGGCTACATTCATAATAACCTTGCTACATTGTGGTGCAGGATCAAGGTTTCAATGAATGAGATTCAAAATAATGTTACGTATCAATTTCTGTTTCTAAATTTGATTAATAAGCCATCTTCCTGATCTAGGTCATTTTTTTAAGCTGGAGGAAATTCTTTACGGACACCTTGCGGTAGTGTGGGAGTCCCTGAGTCAGATTAACCCACTAAAACCTCCACTGTGGCCTTTGATGACACTTCAGTCTTCTGGCCCATTGTATCTTACCTGATGGAGAAAACAGGTCCGGGAGATGTCAGTTGATCTGGTACACAATAGCTCTCCACTTGTCCCTCCCAGACCTTTTGTTTCGCCATGTTTGTTATGACTTGTTAAACTGATTGATTGATGTGGACTATATCACTATTTTACCTTTATTTCATGAATACAAAGGGTAATGCTAGTTTTTGCAACACAACGCTACAACATGACAGATATGACATGAATGTCAACAAAAACAATATTTCTTCTTTTGTCTCTTTGCGAGCAATAAATCTATAAACTAATTAAGTCAGTAGCGGCACTTGTTCGGAGGGGTGAATTTCGGTACATGCCCCCGGCCTTAGAAGTCTCTAGCAAATCAAGACTTTCAAAAAAAGTACATCACTCAGGCACCAACTGGTAACGGGCACAACCTCACAAGAGCTCTGGTTAAAATCCCATCAGCAGTTTCTACTACACTACCCAGCAAACGCCATCTTTTCCTTGAATTAACTCCAGGACTCGCCCCAAATGCCATTTCATCACAGGTAAGTCAGTTTCTTTGACTAAAACAAGTTGACCAACTTGCAATTCGCTCTGGTTCTGTTTCCACTTGGAACGTTGTTGAAGCTCGCTTATGTATTCGCGGCTCCATCTCTCCCAGAAATTTTGTTGCAACTTCTGAAGATGTTGAAAATGCAACAGCTTATTTTCCGAAACCTCGTATAGTAATGGATCTGGCATGCCTTGGATAGACCTCCCGATCAAGAAGTGAGCTGGGGTAAGGGGTGTCAAATCATCAGGTTCGGATGAAAGGGGGCTCATAGGAGGGGAATTCAACACAGCTTCAATTTGTGTCAAAAGGGTTTGAAAATCCTCATAAGTTAATGACAAATTTCCAATCACGCGCCTAAGATGATGTTTAACGCTTTTTACTCCTGCCTCCCATGAGCCTCCGAAATGGGGAGTTGGCCGGAATGAAATGCCAATTAACATTAATATTGAGTGCCTGTTCACTGATGTGGGCAGAATCATCCATAAGAAAACTACCTGAAGTTTGCAATTCATGACTTGCCTATGAAATTAGTTCCGTTGTCGGAAAAAATTTCTGTTGGTTTGCCAAGACGTGATACAAATCGCCTTAAAACTCGAATAAAGGCCTCCACAGTCAACGCAGTTACCAAATCAACATGAATAGCGCAAGTCAGAAAACAGACAAATACGCAAACCCAAGCCTTGGATACTTTAGCACCTCTACCTTTTCTATCTTTTATAATAAATGGGCCAGCATAATCGACGCCTACCTTACTAAAAGAAGGAGAAGTTTCCAACCTAGACTTCGGCAAGTTCCCCATTATAGGTACAATAGCTTGTTTCGAGTACTTACAAGATCGAATTATCTTTTTTGACATATTTCTGCCTGAAATTGGCCAAAATGTTTCACGTATAGTTGATAATAATAGTTGTGGTCCCGCATGAAAAAGTTCCATATGTTTATTTTCAAAAATTAATCTTGTCAAATCATGCTTGGGATCCAATATCAAGGGATGTTTTTTATCGTAGGCAAATTTTGAATAAGCTAACTGCCCTCCTACTCGAAGTAGACCATCTGGGTCTAAAAATGGATTCAAGCTTGAAAGATTGCTATCGCGCTTCCATGGTTTATTTTCTTTCAATCTGCCATAATCGAAAGAGAACATTTCCTTCTGCGACATTTTAATTAATGACATAAAAGCGGTATCAATTTCTGAGCCCGTAAGATTCCCTATTTCGCGATTTTCTTTCAATGTTCTACAGTTTCTAATGAATCTCAGGATGTGAGCCATAGTTCTTTTAATTCTAGTTAATTTTGAAAATCGATGGAACGGGAATGTTTGTGCGTTTGAAGAAACAATGGATACAACCTTGCGCAATTCAGGCAAATTATCGTTCGACAAAGTCAAATATGGCCAATAGGGTTCTTCTTTCAGAAGCCATGTTAGCCTGGGCCACCATAAAGGAAAATTTGAAATATATTTTGGACTCATTCCCCTAGATACTATATCCGCGGGGTTGTCGCTGGTAGGAACATGTCTCCAACTGTATGATTGTGTTAACCTTTGTATTTCTGCTACTCGATTGTCACCAAATGGTTTTAATAGATTCGGGGATGTTTTGAGCCAACCTAAAACATTTATTGAGTCGGTCCAACAATGAATATTTTTGAATGTAATCTTCATGGATTCTACAACCTTTGATATTAGTCTGGCTAAAAGTAACGCAGTGCAAAGCTCTAAACGCGGTATGTTCAATTTCGAAAGAGGAGCTACCTTTGATTTTGCAATTAATAAATTAACCTCTACTTCGTTATTTTGATTAGAAGATTTTACGTAAACACAGGCTTTGTACGCGTCTTGAAATGAATCGCTGAATCCGTGCAATTTTATGTTGGTATATTCATTGCACACAATTTTTCGATTGATCCTCAAATCATTTAAATTATGTAATTCGGTTTCAAATTCGCGCCATTTATCATAAATATTCCTAGAAATTTCCTCATCCCAAGTCAAACGTGCTTCCCCCAATTTTTGCAATATAATTTTCGCGACTATTATACAAGCCCTCAGTAGACCCAACGGATTAAAAACAGTTGAAATTCTTGAAAGAATTGTTCTTTTAGTCACCTTATATCCTTTATCATTCTCATTAAGAGCGCACTGTAACTTATCGGTCTTGCTTATCCACGACAAACCTAACGTTTTACATTGTTGAATATGTTCTGGTGAAAACTCAAATGGCTTGGATTCAATTTTACCAGAGAAATCATCTATTACCGAGCGCATATTCGAACGCCATTTACGAAGTTCAAATGAATGAATGAAATGTTTATTGGTAGGATACATCCTAATATATAACAATAATTATTTCTTCAAGCTTAAAACTAACAATAATTATTTCTTTAAGCTTAAAACTAACAATAATTATTTCTTTAAGCTTAAAACTAACAAAATAAAAAATAATAAAAATAAAAGTAAAATAAAGAAAAATAAAGTGAATGCCAAATTATAAATATCTTCAAAGTTATATGAATCAGTTATAACAATAAGTGACTACCGTAATAACTTCTATAGTAATTTCATACAAGGAATATGTACATACCTACATGGGTGTACATTACATACCAATTATGGGATAACAAAATTAAAGTTAAGAAATTAAAAATTTTGAATTGAAAACAAACAATAGTGATCAAGTGACATATGGCAGATAAATTCATTTCACAGCATAATATTAAGAGTCAGTTTTAATATATGAAATTAAGATGTTCAAGGTCATTCAATGATTTCGATTCTTTGATGGAGGTTGGTAATTTATTGAACTCATTAAGGCCTTTATAAAAAAGTGATTTCATAGAAGAGGACATATTCTGCCTTGGTAAGTGGAGATTATTGCTTCCTCTTGTATAATGATCATGTATGGTAGAATTGTATGTAATGAATTCATTGAAATATGCAGGTAGTTGATTATTCAATATTTTGTAAATAATTATCATTGATCGCAGATAGAGTCGTTGCTTTACAGTCAACCATTGTCATGATTCAATCATCAGGGATATATTGGTGAGACGACTACACCTAAGGATGATACGCATTCCACGATTCTGAAATTTTTGTAATGATGATACTTTATTTGCATTAAATAAGTACAAGATACTTGCACAATAGTCGAAGTTTGGTTGTATTATAGAGTTGTATACTGTTATTCTTGAGTGTGTTGACAGTCTTTGGTAAATTCGTGAAAAGAAGTATAACTTTTTTGCTATTTTTTTGGACAGATGAGCTTGAAATGATAAGTTATTATCCAACATGAATCCTAGATATTTGAACTCGGTGACATATTCAATTTGGCTATTATCAATAGTTATATTATAATGATTGAGGTTGATGTTTTTGTATCTGTATGAAGTTGTAAGGATCATGGCCTTTGTTTTGTCAACATTAAGTTTAAGTTTATTGGAGTTCAATTAAATCTGAATTTGCTGCAGTGAGTTATTCATTTTGTTCATAGCATCATCCAAGTTGTCACTAGAAATTGACAAAAGTGTATCATCTGCGAAGAGATTGACGAAGTCACAGGAATGGAACTGATTTATCCCTCAGTTAGAAGGATCTGATCAATTCTCTTACAAATGTGTTTCGCTTCCTCAGGTGTATCTGCACCGGTAACTAAGTCATCCACGTACATATCAGTTTTGATAATACGAGAAATTTTGGGATCGGAATTTTCGTGAATGTCGGCTAATTCGTGTAAACAACGAATAGCTAAGAATGATGCCGCGGTCATGCCATACACCAAACGGTTTATTTTATTAGTCCGCAACGGATCGCCAGGGTTTGATCGCCATACGATTTTTTGCAAATTTCTTTGCTGTGGCTTGATCAATACTTGCCTGTACATCATCTTGATATCGCTAGTAATAATTATTGCATGCATTCTAAATTGCAGAATGATTGATAGCAAATCATCCTGTATAATCGGACCGGTCATTTGCAAATCATTTAGACTTACTAATGCTAGTTTTTGCAACGCTACAACATGACAGATATGACATGAATGTCAACAAAAACAATATTTCTTCTTTTGTCTCTTTGCGAGCAATAAATCTATAAACTAATTAAGTCAGTAGCGGCACTTGTTCGGAGGGGTGAATTTCGGAACAATGTTGTTCCCATGGTTTCCGAAGGGCCACTTTGAGGTCCCTCCTAGCAATTGCAAGTACTGTTGTTGATGAATTATTCAATATATATTCAAATAATAACTTTTATTTTATATTCTGAAATACATGTCAGTAAAATTGACTTATTTACACATATTGTTTTTATAACTAAACAATCAACTATTATCAGCACACACTGGATACAATATATAAGAGAAGGCTTTCATTAAATTTACTCTCAACACTCCCCTTTGAATTTACATCAAAGCCTTCAAAAAATCAAAATAGAATGGCTCTCACGACCAAAGATACAAAATATTTAAACACGTTATCTGTCAATAGTCATGTCAGTTAAAATATATTTTCTCAAATTTTCAAAGGTGCTTACGTTCAAAAATTTTGTGAAAATATCAGCTAACTGACATTCGGACGGACAATATTCCAAATCAAAGTCATATTCGATAACCTTTTCGTTTATAAATTTGAAACGAACATCAATATGCTTCATCTTTTAGAATCACAACCGGTTTTAATCATATGTATTGCACTTTGATTATCAAGCTTGAAACACACTTTGAGATCTTCATTTGTGAGCTCTTTGAAAAGATTCTTTAGAAAAAGTACTTCTTTCACACATTTGCTCGCTGCAATGAACTCTGATTCGGCTGTACTCAAAGAGACAATCGGTTGATGCCTTGTTCCCCATGTCACAGGTCCACCAGCAAAAAATATGACAAAGCCGCTTGTACTTCGACGAGCTTTGGAATCATTTGCATAATCAGCATCGCTATATGCTTCTAATAAATGTGGGTTTCCGTTAGCGCAATAATCGACGGATAAGTTTTGTGTGCCTTGAAGATATCTTAAAATCCTCTTGATTTTAGTAACATCATTTTCAGTTGGATTCTCCATGTTTCTTGATGCAATATTTACAGCAAAACTTATGTCTGGTCGGGTGCGGTTGGATAAATACAATAAACTCCCTACTGCTTCTCTGTACGGAAATTTCATGTCAGTTCTGTCATCACTTGTCAACATGTCACTGTTACTGTTACAATTCACCGACGGAGTTTTTACGGATTTAGATTCTGTCATATGAAATTTATTCAATACTTCCTTGATATACGATTTTTGATGAAGACTGATCGAGTTTTCCAGATTCAGTATTTCCAGGCCAATGAATGTTTTAGGTTTTTCCTCAATTGTTATTGCAAATTCTTTTTGTAGTTCTTTCAGAAGACGATTTATGTCGGTTTCTTCATCCCCAATAATAAGTCCATCGTCCACATAAATGGCTAAAAAAATATTGTTTTCCTGATTTCTGAACACGGACTTGTCAGTTTTCAGCTGGTTCAGTCCTTTCTTCTTGAGGAACTCCACCAATCTTATATTCCAGTTCAGAGGTGCCTGTTTTAGTCCATAGAGAGACTTCTTTAATAGACAGACATTTCCACATTCTTCTTCAAAACCTTCTGGAAGCTTCATATACAGGTTTTCATCCAAATGTCCATAGAGAAAAGCTGTTTTCACGTCAAACTGCTTGATAATTTTATTTGTAGATTTTGCGTAAGCAAAAAGCATCCTCAATGTTGTTATTGAGACCAGAGGGCTGAAAGTCTCATCATAGTCAGAACCTTGTACCTGCTCAAAACCTCGAGCAACTAAACGTGCTTTAAAGTTTCCTCCATCTTTTTTGCGAAATACCCATTTACTTGACAGAAGTTTCTTGTCTGTAACGTCACTTTCGAATGAATTGAAGACTTTATTTTCCTTCAAAGACATTTCTCATTTTAATAGCGTATTTCCAGTCTTCTTTTTCAGGGCCATTTATTGCTTCTTGATATGTCAAAAGAACGTAGTTATCGAATCTTATTGGCATTCGTTTCGTTCTCGTAGGACGAATTTCTTCCACGTTTTCTGTTTCTTCTACATCTTCCAAAATTTCTGTTTCTGTAGTTTGTCTTTCTATCTCCCTTTCTTTAACATTTTCACTTTCTTGCATACTTTTTTCTTTCGGAATTTCTTGATCTTTCAAAATGACAAAATTGTTTTTTCTTGACTGGCATTCTTTCGTTTTCTTCATAAAAATCACATCTCTGGCTATCTTTATCCTCCTCTTCTCAGGATCCCAAAGTCTGTAACCATTTGGGGCATATCCGATGAATACTAGTTTTTCACTTCGTGTATCTAACTTTTTAGTATATCCTAATATTTTGGCAAATGCATCACATCCAAAAATTTGTAACTGGGATAAATTCGGTCTCCTTCCCGTCCATTTTTCAGTTGGTGTTTTATCTACAGCATGTGAAGGACTTCTATTCAATATATAGACAGCCGTTCTGGCTGCTTCTCCCCATAACTCTGATTCCATATTGGATTCGAAGAGTATAGCTCTTATTTTCTCTTGAATGGTTCTATTGAGACGCTCAGCTTTACCATTGAGTTGTGGTGTGAAACTGATCGAATTGTCTAGAATTATTCCACGATTTTTACACCAACTCTTGAAGTTATTGCTTGAATACTCCCCTCCATTGTCACAACGGAATTTGGATACTCTGAGGTTGAAATAGACTTCTACTTCTTGAACATACTGTTTTATGTACTCTTCGGTTTCATTTTTAGTTTCTAAGAGATAAATCATCGTGAAATGAGTGAAATCATCAAGGAGAGAAAGAATATATCGTTTTCCGTCCCAGGTTTTAGGTGTCATAGGTCCACAGATGTCAGAATGTATAATTTGCAACGGTCTTTCAGCTTGTAATCTTTCCGTTTGGAAAGGAAATCTGATTTGCTCCGCTTCAACACAAATTTCACAAGGCTGATTCAACGTGTCTACATCTTGCTCGGTGATATTGAGACCATCCACTAGCGGAAGTAGTTTCTTCATGTTGGTTATTCCCAAATGTCCCAGTTTTATATGGAGATCTTCCGCTTCATTTTTACTTTCAATCATGTGAACTTCTTGGGGTTTCTGATTTATGTCAACAGCAAATAAACCATTTTCTAGTTTTTCACCGACTATTACTTCTTCATCATTCTTACTTATTATCACCTTATTTTCTTTGAATAGAACTTCTCCTCCGTTCTCTGTGATACGATTAACTGACAATAAGTTTTTCGACAATTCGGGAACATAATAAACGTCATTCAGAATACAGTTTTTTCCACTGACACTGCCAATTTCTGTTGACCTCATTGATTCTGTTTTCTTTGCAACTCCAAAAGTAGATATTTCTGTTTTTGAATTCTGGAGTATGGTATTATCATTGATTAGATGAGAAGTTGTAGCAGAATCTACTATGAACATGTCCTTGGAGCTTTTAAGATCACTACATGCCAAAAAAGCTACTCTGTCAGGTTCATTGGTTTTAACTTGTTTATGGTTTTTGTTTCTGAAGTAACAATTTCTTTCCTCGTGGTTGTTTTTCTTGCAGAGCATGCATCGAAATTGTTGTTTTCTATTTGGACAAAACTTGGCAAAATGGGATTTTTCATTACAAATATAACACTTTTTCGATGAACCTTCTCTATTTTTGGGAATGAAGTTGGATCTATTGTTGAACTTCTGAACAGTTTTGAATGCAACGGGTTCTGGTTCAGCTTGGCATTTTATTTTCGCTTCTTCAGCTAATAATCGTGATATCAAATTCGACAAAGTTTTATCTGAAACAGCAGTCGACTCCCAGGCAGTACTGAAGTATTTGTATTGTTCTGGTAAACTGGCCAATATTTTCGACATTATCATTGCATCGTCAATTTTTGTGCCTAACGATGTCAATTTATATGCAATGTTTTGCATATGACTAAGATGGTTCGAGATATCTGAGCCCTTTTGGTAACTACAGGAAAATAATTCTTGGAAAAGATTACATTTTTGCTGCTCCGTATCTCGTTCATAAATACTTCCAAGTTTATCAAACATTTCTTTGCTAGTTTTGCAATGGATAATGTGCATTAGAACCTTCCTATCGATGGTTGTTATTATGGATTTTTGAGCTCGTGCATCTTTTTGTATCCACTCTGCCTTCTCTTCTTCTTTGATTGACGGCAGGATTTTGGTACCGTTTACAATTTCATATACACCTTGAGCTTTGAAGAACACTTCTAACTGAAATTTCCACACTAAAAATCCTTCTGCATCGATCAATTTCTCAATATTGATTTCTTCTAATTTAGACATTGCTCTTGAGAAACTTGGTAGCTTGGCTTTAGTTCTTTGGTTTTTACCTTCTTGCCTTATCTCCGTGGGGTTTTTATTTATCTGAGTTTTATGCCGCAGAGTTTCCTGGGCCCATAACCTGATGAATTATTCAATATATATTCAAATAATAACTTTTATTTTATATTCTGAAATACATGTCAGTAAAATTGACTTATTTACACATATTGTTTTTATAACTAAACAATCAACTATTATCAGCACACACTGGATACAATATATAAGAGAAGGCTTTCATTAAATTTACTCTCAACAGTTGTGGCTACCTTGCAGTGTCGGAGGCCCTTATCATTTATTTAATACCCTGTAGATTTCTCTTCCGATCCTTCAGAACGCTCAGAAGCGCAACCACCCCAGTGCCCTGAATGGAAACGAGAATGCCAAGAGTTGTCCTCATTCCCTCTCGGTATTTCGGCTCAGTGGTCATTTGTTCCCATGAGTGAGTGAGGGGGAGGGGTTGGTCCAGCCCTGTGGTGTCCCCTGCACAGGGCTAAGGCTGGTTTCTCCGAGATTTCGCCTTGTTTCTTGGAGGTACCTTTTCTTTTGATACCCCGTGCCATACATCCATCGCCTCGGCGCTCACAGTTTGGATTTAGATCTATTTGCCAGAGCCTCGTTAGTGAAGTCGCGGCCGTCCATGTGCCAAAGCGAATGTCCGCAAACTGTCCCATTCCCCAAACCACGTGAAGGTGAGGTTGGACAAGGGGCGATCTATGGCTTCAAAGCATTTCATCAGTATAAGATAAAGGATAGTGATTTTCAATGATCTCATCCTTGTATCATCAACATCATCAATGCTTGAAGAATTCATTGGGTCTTTATGTGTTTTGTCTCTAGGACCACTGAGAATTCCATGATCTGTGATTTACCTAATATACATGTTAGGAGTTCCTATTTATTGTGATGAACTATGGGATGCAAAACCTAAAAACGTTTTACTTAGAAGTAAATGAAGAAATTTCAAATGTTGTGCATTTGAAATTTCGAATAAAAAATAAATATGCTCTATAGATAAATAACGTTCATATTTATTTAATTTTTTTCATTTAGAAATATTTCTTCCTCAACATCCCGTCATAGGGGACATGCGCTATGTTCCAGCTCATGACGCCTCAAAACATTAAATGATACCAATCCCAAGGACTATAGCTTTTTATTCCACACATGTCACGACATATTAGATGACCTGTTTTTTGCTTAAGTACTCCACCAAACTCTTTCACATTGACTTAAATGAGTTCCCAATTCCATCAATGTTTTCATTTTACTGTATGATTGAATTCTTTTCAGTTATATGTATTGGAGTGAGTGGGGTTCAATCAAAAGGGCAAACATGGATGGAAAAAATCAAACAACACTAATAGCAACAAATGAATTATCAACTAGTTTGTCTTTGGACAATGAGAAAAGAAGGTTGTATTGGATTGAGAAGAATCCTTGCTTAATAAAATCTACAGACTTGAATGGAAACGATATTGTCATTTTTGTGCAAGACATCACTGAACCTGTTGCACTTACTCTTTATAATGATTCCATTTACTGGGCTGATAACAAAACAGGTGAGTTTTCATTTTCTGGTAGTACTCTGCCCTTGAATAATATTTTTTATGATAACTAGAATTAGTAATTGTTACAAATCCGCCATCCAAAGGTTATAAATAGAACAGTAATAATAATAAACATATCATCTTCTTCATGATCATATTTTTTATCATCATCTTTAACATCACTATCATGATTATTCTTCATAATCTTCTTCATTATCACTTTCATGATATTCTTCATTATTTTCTTCATCATCTTCTTCATCATCATCTTCGTCATCATCATCTTCGTCATCTTCTTTATTATCTTCATCATCATCTTCATCATCTTCATCATTATCTTCTTCATCATTATCTATTTCATTTCAAACGTCTCTTGGATGAAGATTCTGATTCCCATTTCTCATTTCGTCTAGTAGTTTTTTACAGTTTAATACATAGAGTTCACTTTTCTGTCTAGTGCTGACATTTTGGATATGTGATCTGACTTTGAAATCATCAATATTTTCGAAAACAATAATTTATTATATAAGAGGAAGCCATTTCATATAATTTGAAAGTATTGGCACATGTTCCATTTCTGTCCTGTTAGGTTTCTTGGTAAAATTATCTGGGCAATGAAAACATTTGCTGATGGGAATAAATCCCAAAAGTAAAATCCATACCAAATTCTACTTCCAGCATGGGCATGATATCATTTAATTGAAATATCCATACTCGGGTAGTTCTGAGATTACTTAACCTGGTATCTATGGAGCTCACACATGGTATATATATCCTTTATTTAGCAAAAATGCTAATAGTATAGAAATGTGTATAAACACTGTCATGATATCAAAAAAATATGAATACATAAATATAAAAAATAAAGAGATATATAGAGATATACACAAGGTCAAGACACTAATGTGTATAAATACCGTCACAATAGCAAATAAATACAAATATATAAAAAATATAAAAGTTATAGAGGTATAAACATAAAAACAAATTTGACAAGACACTCTTAAAATATAAAGTAAAACATTAAGATTTGATAGACACTTTCAAAACCGTAAGTATTAATATTTAGGTTTTTCGTTAAGAAAAATAACACATTTTTAACAAAATAAATTAAATTAATTAAATTGAACAGGTTCAAGTCATTCCCCGCAAGTGGTCTCTCAATTTATTTTTGAATAAACCTAGCGGAGTACATTCTTTGAGGGTGCTGTCTAGGCTGTTGAAGGCTAACATTTCTGCATGATATATGGATTTTTCAGTGCTTTTTTACTTTTGACTCCAATATATATATATATATATATATATATATATATATATATATATATATATATATATATATATATATATATATATATATACAGTGTCACACATAAAGTTTGCAACATGTGGATTTTTTTTTATTAAGAGGTATAATGAAAATTTGACTTCGCAGTTAGTTTGTGCTTGAAAAATGAGTGAAAAACAGCCTCTTTCCTTTTGTCATGTGCTACTCTAAACCTGTCAAATTTGACATTTTTTTCGAAAATCCTCAAAAAATCAGTTTTTTTTGAAATTTCGAAAAATGTCAAAGACAAAAGTTGCTCAGTTTCCAATTTTATACCTTTCCTCCAAATTTGGACTCTCTACTGTCACTTCAACTTTTTTCCATTTTTTTAAATTTTTCGAATCTTTTGCTCTACCGATTCGAACGAAACATGATTCAAATTTCGTAATTTTGATGAATACGAGACTTCAATATCATATCTTGCCCAGAAAATACTCACATTGGCCTGTTACCAGAAAAAAAAATGCACCTCCAGAAATTCGTCTTTGTTTTTACAAAGTTCATCTAGTTTTTTCATTTCATTGTGAAACTGATTCGGATTTTCGAAGTATGGACGTTAATATGTCAGTAATCGAATAAACGAATTTCTCTTCATTCTTATTACACTCGTATTTCTTTTTTTAATAGATTTTTATCCAGTTTGATTATTTTTCTGACCAATAATTCAGTTACAAACAAACCCGAAATATCATACTTTTCTGTAAACTAAACAATGATATAATATTTCGAGATTTTAAACAATACAAGACTAATGCAACATCTCGGGAAGAAAATAGTACAATTGATCGAATCAAAATAAAATTTTCCCTTAGTAGGCTTTTGAAACACATTTTTTTTTTTTTTGTAAATGTCAAATAATTGCGTTTAATAATTCGAGTTGTTTTGTGTACAGATTTTCCTACATTTATAATTCACAAATAAGTTTTATGTACAATGTTATCCACACAAGACAAAGTGGAAATCGTTCTTTTATGTGGTGAGAATGTGCCATATCCAGATGTTGCTTGTATTTTCAATCACCGGCTTCCTGGAAGAAATATTCACTTTAGTACCGAGGGAAGGATATTGAAAACATTAAAAAAACTGGCTCTGTAGACAATCGTTTCAAGAAACCACATAATCCAATAAGGTATACACACTCTTAAAGAAAGAGATTTCGATAACCGAGCAGGATTTTCATTTTGATTCCAAGGTGAGAGAGAAAATGATATCACATTTCCCTACAGGATTTTATGGACTGACGAGGCAACTTTCACGTCGAACGGAACAGTTAGGTCCCAAAATTGTCGCTGGTGGTCCAAAAATAATCCAAATTTTGTAATAGAATGCCGTGACCAATATTCATTCAAGACAAATGTGTGGTGTGGTTTATTACATAACCAAATAATTGGACCATATTTTTTTAGAGAAAGTTTGAACGCAGACATGTACAGAAATTACATTATGAATCAGTTGTCTGAAGTTTTGGATAATCTGTCTCTGACAAAATTTGTGGTATCAGCTTGACGAGGCACCGATCCACCAAACGGTAGAAGTGAAACAGTTTCTCAGTCAGATGTTTAGGGGCAAAGTGATAGGACGAGATTGGGAAGATTATTGGCCACCAAGATCACCGGGCTCATCTCCAATGGACTTTTTTCTAAGGGGGTTATCTGAAACAAAAAGTGTATAAGCACAGACCATTTGCAAACAAAGAACATTTAGAGAATACCATTCGGGAGTGTTGTGCTAATATAAATCCCCTATTTATAAAAAATGCCACAAAGTCTGTGAATGGAAGGACTATAATTTGTATAAAACGGGAAGGACGGCATACTGAATGATGAATTTGGGTTCTTTATAAGATTATTGAGATAAATCAATGAATGTTACGATGTTTTGTTGTGAATTTGGTTATAGTTATTCTGGTTTAATGTTTTTACACATCTAATGGTGAAAATAAAGAATATGAGATTTATGAAATTAATTCAAGAAACGTTGCGAAAAATTATTATTTGCTCGAAAATTACATCAAACAGTTTACATCCAACAGTCACACTGTTGGGTGTAAACTACATCAAAATATTTCGAACTCATCTGCAGCTAACGGGATACAAATCTGTTAAAAAAAGAAATACGAGTGTAATAAAAATTAAGAGAAATTCGTTTATTCGATTACAGATATATTAACGTCCATACATTGAAAATCCGAATCAGTTTCACAATGAAATGAAAAAACTAGAAGAACTTTGCAACAACAAAGACGAATTTCTGGAGGTGCATTTATTTTTTTGTCTGATAACAGGCCAATGTGGGCATGTATGACATTAAAGTCTCGTATTCATCAAAATTATGATATTTGAATCATGTTTTGTTCGAATCGGTAGAGCGAAAGATTCAAAAAATTAAAAAAATTGGAAAATAGTCAAAGTGACAGTAGAGTCCAAAGCAAAGGAATAAAATTGGAAACTGAGTAAATTTTTTCTTTGGCATTTTTCGAAATTTCCAAAAAAAAACTGATTTTTTGAGGATTTTCGAAAAAAATGTCAAATTTGACAGGTTTAGAGTAGCACATGACAAAAGGAAAGAGGCTGTTTTTTACTCATTTTTCTAGCACAAACTAACTGCAAAGTCAAATTTTCATTATATCTATTAATAAAAAAAACTTTTATATGTTGCGTACTTTATGTGTGACACTGTATATATATATATATATATATATATATATTATGTCTAGTCCTAGTATTGTACTGGTGGTGGTTTTCATTGAGTAAATTTTTTTTACTTAGGTAATCCGGTGATATATTGTGGTACATTTTGAAGATCAGTATCATGGTATGGTAATATATATATAATCTTTTACGGACATCCACTTCAAGTCTTCAAGCATACTACTAATTGGTGTATCTCTAGGTAACTTCAATATACTTCTCATAGCTCTGTTTTGCTGTTTCTGCAGTCGGTCTAACTCATTCTTATTAGCTGTGAATATTATTGATGCACAGAATGTTAAATGTGGTAGTACTAACGTGTTGTATATTGTTATTTTTTACCATCTAGACAGGTTTCTTGATACTCGTACCATAAAGTTAATGTTTAATGTTACTTTTTTAATAACATGTAATATAGAAATAATCAAGAATATTTTGAAAGAAAATAACTACCCCAGCCACTTTGCAGAAAAAACAATAAAAAAAAACGAATACATGCGATCTACAATAAAGAAAACAACAACATACATACGTTTACCATATATAGACAAACCATCGAATAAAATTAATAAAACAATGGAAAACACAACATAACTATATCACAACGACTGCAAAATACGAACAAAACCATTTATTCAAAATTAAAACCGAAATACCAAAAAACAAACAAACTCATACAGTATATAGAATACCGTGTAAAGACTGTCAAAGTACCTATATAGGTCAAACAAAACAAGATTTGCAGAAATGAGTACAAGCCCACAAGTTCCAAAAACCGACATTACAGCCTTATCCAAACACGAAAAAGAAAATCAAGATAAGTTTGACACTAACAACGTTGAAATTTTGACCAAAGAAAGGAATCCAAGATTTGCAGAAATGAGTACAAGCCCACAAGTACTCAAAAACCGACATTACAGCCTTATCCAAACACGAAAAAGAAAATCAAGATAAGTTTGACACTAACAACGTTGAAATTTTGACCAAAGAAAGGAATCCAAGAGTAAGAACATTCCTTGAAATTATACATATTAAAAAAGACCCCAATAGCATTAACAATAGAAATTATATCAAAAACTTAAGCCAGATTTATAACAACCTTTTTTAACTTCGTTTATAGTAATAATAATGAAAACTGATCTTTACATGCTGCCAAACAAATACTAGAACTCAATATAAACAATCTGGTGTACTTATGAAGAGGGTAAAAATGCATGAAAGATAAACAAACCATTTCCGATAACTTCGACTTCGAAGTCACACATCTACAATAACGTACAATGCGAACGCAGAAATTCAAATAAAATAATATTGTTTCAACCTGATGATGACAAATACCATATCGAAACGTCGTTAAGAGAATGAATGATATGAATTGACTGAATCGGACCCTTATTCCGAGAAATTGAAGAAAATATATATATATATATATATATATATATATATATATATATATATATAAGATAAGATAAATTTATTCGTCAATGAAGCTTCACACAGTACAGTATAAAAACTTATCAGACTAGTCACATATATATAGAAAGTACAAAAATATGTGTGTATAAAAGTCTCAAAAACATACACATGATGCAAGACAGATACAAGAAGGTGCATAAGTTGCACAATATAAATATACACAACATGATACACAGAAGTAAAAATATAAAAGATAAGAAACATCAAGAAATTGCAAACAATCATTGTTGAAATTTCAGAAACTCCCCCAAGGAATAGAATGCGTGATTACTCAGAAATTCAAATAATTTGGTTTTAAATACATTGAAACTTTCGATTTCACCAAACATTTCTAAAGTATGGTTGTAGCATATAATTCCCTGGTAAGTGTAAGAACCCTGAGCAATGCCTAAACGTGAAAATGGTAAACGGAGATGATTAGCATTGCAAGTGGTGTTCGTGCACCATACTTCCTCTCATATGTATATGGTTCTCTTTTTTTATATTAAGAATAATTAGAAATATGTACAAATATGGAAGTATGGAAAGCTTAATGAATATTTGTCTGCAACTCTCACGTGGATAAGCACCTACAAGACATCTTATTATTTTTTCTGAATTAAAAACACCCTATGAATGTGAGCAGAGTTGCCCCAAAATATCAAACCATACCTTAGTGATGACTCGACAAGTCCACAGTAAGAAAGCTTGAGAATTTCTGGAGATACAGTGCCACGCAATTTCCTAATAACAAAGCACATACTGCTCAATTTGGAAACAAGATTATCTATATGAATCTCCCATGTGAGTTTGTGGTCTACATACACTCCTAGAAATTTGATATGATCAACTTGCTCTATAGACTTGTGATTCATCCTGATTAAGGCGCTGTAGTCACTGCTCATATTTTTTGGTTGGAATAACATGGCATATGTTTTACTGATATTGACCGATAATCCATTGGTGTTACACCAATCATAAAATTGATTTGCACATATATTTGACATTACCACTGATCCAACTAATTCGTTTTCAGCTATGAGCTGATTTGTGTCATCTGCATATACAATCATTTTGTTTTGGGATGCACAAGATTGCATTATATCACTAGTAAAAATAATGAAAAGCAAAGGACCAAGAATAGACCCTTGTGGCACGCATATAGAAATATTTGCTGGTTTTGACCTTATTGAATCCATGCCTACTATCTGTGATCTATCCCTCAGGTACGATGCAATCCATTCATTTGCAATACCCCGAACACCTACACGATAAAGCTTTTCTATCAGTAAGACGTGGTCAACTGTATCGAAGGATCTGCTCATATCAAAGTATAAGGCTATTGGAATTTTTTTATCGTTCAGGTAATCATAGACATGGGTACATAATTCTTTGATAACCGTTTCAGTAGATTTTTGACATCTGAATCCATGTTGACAGTTCGGTATTAGATTAAATTCTTCCATAAAACAACTGAGCCGAGTGTTAAAGGAACTATCAATTACTTTAGCAAATTGTGATTGCAGGCAAACATTTCTATAGTTACTCACTTCATCTCTTGATCCTTTACCCTTAAATATTGGTACTGATTTTGATACTTTCAATGCATTTGGGTACGGTCCCTTAACAAATGATACATTAATTATATGGGAGAGAGGAAAACATACTATATCACTGACAATCTTAAGAGCGTTTCCATAAATGTCATCTATACCCGATGAGGGTTTCTTTGTTGGTTTTTTGATAATGTCATATATCTCATGTGGAGTAGATGGACATAAGAACATTGTAGTATCGGAAAAATTGGACAGTCTTATATTTTCCATATCGGGTTTGATTGCTTTCACATTCATAAAGAATTCATTAAATCGATTACATATTTTTTGTTTATCCAACTCCTTGATATTATTTATGGTAATCTCAGTTGGCAAAGCACTCGTCGTCTTATTTTTGTTCATTAATTATTTTCCAAGTTTCCTTTGATATATTACTTGCATTACCTATTCGATCATTATTATATTCAAGTTTAGCTTTTTTTAGTTTTTCCTTATAAAGGCCTTTAAGACTTTTGTAGCTTTCTCTGATGATGTCATTGTTTGTGGTTTTTGAAATTTTTGACATTTCGCATAGTGTTTGATTAAGCTGTTTCAATTCACAGTTCAACCATGGCTTCTTACTTTTGTTGATTCTTTTTTTCTTTTTTAGAGGAAAAGCAATATTATGATAGAATTCAAAAGTGGAATAAAATTGATTAAATGATTCATCCACGGTATCAGATTTATAAACTTCTAACCATTTCTCAGACATCAACAGATTTCTAAAAGTTATCAAATTTGATTCTGAGTAATCTCGCCTGAATGTAGTGTTATCCAGGGGGTCCCCACTAATTGGTATAAAAAATTCACAATTCTGAAACGTATGGTCTGATATCTTCAACATGTATTTCAGTGGTTGATAAATTTGAGAATACTGCATCTATGCTTGTAGATGTTGTCCTTGAAATGCGTGTGGGTTTATCAATGTGATTTTTCATGTCGAATTCCTTGAATAAATTTACTATTTTCTTTGTGTCCCTATTTTCAATCAAAAAGTTCACATTGAGATCCCCACAAACAACATAGTAGTTCTTAGATTTGTAGATATGACAGATCATACATTTCATCCACAAATATGTCAACACAACTGTCTGGTGTTCTGTAAACCGTCACTATTTTATTGTATTTTCAATGAAATTTTCGACTGTAGCTATTGTCACTTCAAACTGTTTTTCAATGGTATGATTATAATTGAATGGTTTAATGATAAAGTTTGACTTTGCAAATATACATACACCCCCATGATTGTATTCTCTTCTGCCAAAAGAGTTCACCATATTAAAGTTGTTCAATGTAAGGTAAGGAATTTCAGATAGCTTCAGCCAATGTTCACTCAGACACAAAATATCAGTTTCGTTTAACTCCAGGAGTACTTCTAACTGCTGTGTTTTTCCTGAGATCCCTTGGATATTGAATGCATTACTTTGAGTGTCTCTGTTTCATTGTTGTTCAATATTTCCTTCCTTGGGATTTCGCTTTCTGAACTGTGTTTCTGTCGTCTAAAAAAGAATTCGGTCTTGTTTCTTCTCCATCTGTTAGGACATTTCTAGTATTGTATTTTTCGTAATGTCTATTGAAATCGAACCTTCTGTAGATTACTCCCCTTGGCCAGAACTGTGGATTATAAAAGAGTTCTTTGAATTTAAAATCACCGGCAACCACGAAAGTTTTTAATCTTCTATTCTCCTTCAAGTCCTTAACAACAAAGTCCTCTTCATTATCCTGTGTTTTCTTCTGTAGAAACTCTCTTATGTCGCCTTCATTGACTGCTTGGGAGATCCCAGACAGGTACATCCATATTCTCCGTTTGTCCCCCTTGAATTTTTCTCCAACTTCTCCTGATTGTTCTATATTCCTTTTATAATTCCGTTTCTTTCCCGTGTTTGCCACCTCTCTTCATCCACATTAATTTGATCCAATATTATATTTTGTTGCTCCAGTTCACTTGTCATATCATTTTCTGAGTTGATAATGTCTTTCATTATTTTTTTGGTATTGGCTATATGAGTTTGTCCATTCTCAGTGGGATTTATTTTTTCTTCACATTTTGAGATGGCCTGAGATTTTTCCAGCTCCGAAGATTCATGTTTCCCAGCCAAACTAGGGCCACTCTGTATTTTGGAATATCTCTCCTCATTGCCGATCTGTAAGATTTCCATGTTTTGCTTTGAATGGTTTTTGTCAGTGTTTTGCTTTGAATGGTTTTTGTCAGTAGAAATATTTTTTGTTTGTAATCCTTTTTTTGTAGTTGCTCTGGACTGCTGAATGTTTTTTATTGTGCCTTCATTCCTCTGTTCATTTATTGATTCATTGCGATCTAATAATTTTTCCAATGATGAGATTTTTTCATTCAGAAGGGATATTATATCTATTGTCATTGATAATAGTGTCTTTGTCTCTTTTTTTTTCTTTTTTAATTCCCATTTATTTTATTCGTTATGGGTTTTTGTTTCAGTCGTGAATTTTTCTGTAATGTGTTCATTACAGCAACTTTTTGTTTTATTTGCACAACTGTTATGATATACTGAGAGGCACCTCACGCAAATTCGGCCATTTATATAGTTTGATTTACAAAATCTGCATTGTTTTCTTTCACCATCTGATTTTACACCTTCACTTTCAGCCATTTTTATTATAACTACAACTCCATAATATAGTGTGTGCAGTATAGGTGTAGTCATTTTAAGATACTTACCTTGTGTAACTTATGTTTGTCTACTATTAATTCAATATTAGATATACGTACACAGATTGTTGATGAGAGTTTTGCGGATTTTATCTAGAGCGTTTTTTCTTAATTCCGGACTGCATAGTATGAGGGCCCTGTCAGCTAGGTTTATATACCCCTCTTTTTTGGGACATTGAGTGGTTTGACTCCAATGTCCCAAAAAAAGAGGGGTAGTTATACACTCAATGTCCCAAAAAAGAGGGGTAGTTATAAACCTAGCTGACAGGGCCCTCATACTATGCAGTCCGGAATTAAGAAAAAACGCTCTAGATAAAATCCGCAAAACTCTCATCAACAATAACTACCCAATACACCTAATAAACCAAATCATAAAACAATGAACACATAAAATGTATAATTCAACACAACATAACACGAATAATATCACTACTAACACTTTCACAACCATTCGATATATACCAGGTCTATCAGAGAACATAAAAAACATTTTGAACAAACACAACATACAAACTAGCTTCAAATCCCATAATTTACTTAAACAACTGTACACCCCTATTAAAAGTAAAGATCCAAAAATGTAGAAAGCTAATTTAATATACAGTATCCCGTGCAACGACTGCAACCAAGTTTATATCGGTATGACCTCCCATGTAACAGACTAAATGGGCACAAGTACATGAAAGGATCCAGTACCGTCTTAAACAAACATATCCTAACCGAGAATCACAACCCTAATTTCAATAACACAAAAATTCTGGCACACGAAAACAACAAAGAAAAAAGAGTAATAAATGAAATGATTTACATTCAAAAAATAAATAACGCCATGAATAATAGAACAGATATACATAACCTCAGCCAATTATTTTATTTCATTTATTTATTTATACTGATTACAAACAGACTGTCTAATAAAATTACAAAATCAGAAAGAAGTAAAAAATAATATTATATATATATATATATATATATATATATATATATATATATATATATATATATATATATATATATATATATATATATATATATATATATATATATATATATATTTATATATATAAACAATATTAAAACTATTAAAATATTAAAAAATAATGTACAAACATCACAAGGCACTTATACTATCCTGGTTGTATCTCAAATGGGAGAGTAGTGAGGTCTTAGAGATATTAAGGAAATCAATTTCTCCTGTTCTCAAGAGGTTGTTAACACTGACTAAGCAGTTGTTAATTGTGAATTTTGAAGGGTCTATTTCTGATTCTCAGTCTTATGTCTGGTACGTTGAAGTGAATGTTCATCAGTATATCAGGTACATTGATCAAGTTATGTAAGATATCAAAGACGAAAAGAATCTGGATCCTTTCACGTCGTTCGCTCCAAGTAATAATTTCAAAATCTCTTCTTTGGTTTTCGTAGGATATACGCAATGGGTATATTCCATATTTTTTTAAGTGCATGGATCTTAGAAACTTTTTTTGAATTTTCCCAAGCATATTGGAATATGTTATGGTCTAAGGGTTCCAAATAATACAGCAGTACTCTAACTTAGATCTAACATAGGAATTAAATAGTATTATAGATGTTTGGTATTTAAAATCATGGCTTGATCTCAAGATGAAGTCGAGTTTTCTGTAGCACTCAAAGCTAATTCTGCTAATATGTTCATTGAATGACAATGTTTTAGTAAAAACAACACCCAGATCCTTGATTCTATCTAGAGATTCCAGCTCAACATCATTGATGGTATAGTTTCCGACTACACAATACTAAAAGACGGGGCTCCACAAATACCTCATATATACCCTCTTACATAGATAGTCAGTAATATCAACAAATAAAAAGTATAAAAATATATAATATAAATACTCTTTCAACAAGTTTCCAACAACAATACGCCTATCGTCCCCAAAGGTCCCCACCCACTCAAGTAAGAATAGAAATCGACCCAACAGGTACACCAACAATATTAACCACAAAACAAAACCCCCTATAAACACATTGCTCTCGCTGTCGAATACACTGCCGATGCCACGTCGCTCTCAGCTATTGTATTAGAATAAAACCAGCAGAACTTACCACACTAGGAAATAACAAATATAGATCACATAAAATGAGTCATCTTCACAATGATGATCGCCAAGGTACGTACAAACATCATTTTTCCACCGCACCCTTCCCACAGACCAAACATTTCTCCCTTGTACATGTCAGCCACTTTTTTTTTTCCAACCAATATATATATATATATATATATATGTATATATATATATATATATATATATATATATATATATATATATATATATATATATATATATATATATATATATATATATATATAATATATATATATATATATATATATATATTGTTAAGATGGTGAGGATTTGTATTATTTTGTTTTATGTATAATTATTATTAAATATTTTTTTTATGTACTCTTCAAATACTCATCACAACAATAAACTCCGGCTATGACATTCTTACCCTTTTTCAATATACCATTTACCTTTCTTTTATTACCTTTCCCCAGCTCAGTCGGTACGCCTATGTAGGCAGATCGTCTCAACTCTCAGGAGGATTGCAGTTGCGCCATCTAGTTGTTTTGCTTGAAGTCAATTTACTGTTTCATGGAAATATAGCTTGTAATCAAATCAAATGATAAATAACGAGTCCAGAAAATAGTTAAATGATTGTTTTTTTTATTCAAATAAATCTACAAATATTTCAAATACCTATTCCTGCAATATCTACCTTATGATAATGTACTTGAAACAATCAAAATTCAAAATATCAAATGCTTGCTCATGCGCAATCAGCGAATATTGAAAGTAAATATTTAGAGGTTATATTTATATTATGATCATGAGTACGGAAGAAAGTTCACCACTGTGAATCGGTGTTATTAAAAAGAACCATAAAAAGTGTCTAGTGCGAAACGAATCACTGTTTAGTTTTGTTGATGCAATACATTTTGTAAATTCAGTTCGTGCACTCACAAAAATCCTGGAGTAGGTGTTCAATGGCTACTGGGAGTGAAGTTAGCTGATGGTGGCCCCCTTGTTGCTGGTTATGTCATCTATTGGAAATATGATCTGATTTGGATTGGAGGTAAGTGGCTCTTTAGTCGAATATTTGCCAGGCAGTTTCTTGATTTGGATTTAAGGTTGAAATTGTTGTTACATTTGTTGTCTGCTTATTTGCGTTGATTTTAGATGATGATAAATTTTTGTTACCGCTTCTCTCCAAAATTATTTTTCGACTCCTTATTTTTTTCTTCCCCAGGCAACCATCACTTTTTGTTTTTCCAATCGAGATTTCACTTTTTGCACACTTTTTTGAAACACATTTTCTAATTTTAACATATTTAATTTCATTTACAATTTCTATATCTACACCTAACATTATCTATACAAAACTGTTCAAAATTCATATTCAAATCTGTTATTTTGATTATTTCCAATGGAAAATAGTTTGACATGTCCCTGTCATGTTCCTTGTGACTCAAGATCAGCTTGTAGATTATTTTTGTCTATTTGAATTCTAAAGTTTTATTTGTGGATTTTGATTTTCATACTTTGATAGGTTGTGCAAGTTAAATGGATTGGAAAAGCTCCACTGCTAAACTCTTGGATCATCTGCGTTGACTATAAGATGGCCAAAGGTTTCAGAGATGCAAAGTACAAAAATTGTAAAAACAATCATAGCAGGTATCCATGTAATGTATAAATATCATTATATCCAATTTTTATTCTTTTTATATTTAACTTATACTTCATATCATAACAATATATATATATATATATATATATATATATATATATATATATATACTAGCTGACCCGACAGACGTTGTCCTGTCATACCGTTTTTTCGTCATCCCGTTATCCCGTTTTCCTGTCATCCCGTTTTTTCTTTATCCCGTTATCCCCTTATCCTGTCATCCCGTTTTTTCTTTATCCCGTTATCCCCTTATCCTGTCATCCCGTTTTCCTGTTATCCCATTTTTCCTTTATCCTTTCATCCCGTTTTTTATTTATCCCGTTATTACCTTATCCTGTCATCCTGTTATCCCGTTTTTTCGTTATCCCGTTATTCCCGTTGTCCTGTTATCCCGTTTTTTCTTTATCCCGTTATCCCGTTCTCAATTTATCGTGCTACAATTATTATATTTGATTGCCATCTTGCAACCCTATTGCGGATCTGTGGATATAATAAAATAAAATAAAAATCGCGATGGAAAAATAGGGGTTGATCGTAGAAGGGTGAAAATTTAGGGTTGTATGTATTTTTGAATGCTGTATCATAAAAAAATAAAAAAAAAGATTTTTATCCAAAAAATAAAAAATAAATTAAGAGGTGGACCACCCTTAACATTTAGGGGGATGAAAAATAGATGTTGTCCGATTCGCAGACCTAACCGATATGCACACAAAATTTCATGAGAATCGGTCGAGCCATTTCGGAGGAGTTTAATTACAAACACCGTTTCACGAGAATTTTTTATATTAGATATATATATATATAATAAAACAAGTTATTTCGACCTTACTATATGTTGAAGAACAGGCGAGGTTTCAGGTATGCGGTCTGTGACTAATAAAAACTCATTCGTTTTTCATAATTCTCAATATTTCGTTAATTTTTATTAACTTCATCAGGAGAAATCAAGAGCAAAAACAAAGGACATATTGACATAATGTGACAAACAATAGGTACTACTTACAAAACATAGAGTTAGTTAACTATATAAACTCCAAGGGAATAAATCGCACATGGAGAATAACACAACAGGTGTACCACAAGGCTCGGTTCTGGGTCCTATTCTTTTTCTGCTTTATCTGAATGATCTGGTAACCGTTGACATCAAAGGGAAGTTCACACTTTTTGCAGATGATACCACCATCCTTTGGCGTGGGACAAATGAAGATAATCTCAGGAAAAACATAACTTTTGATCTCTTTAAAATTGAACAGTGGTGTGATTCAAACTCCTTATGTTTCAACACAAATAAAACAAACATAGTCTGCTTCAAGTTCAGTTTCGACGACTTACTTATAGAAAATCACGCTATAGTTAACAAAACTCACACAAAGTTTTTAGGGGTATTTATAGATGAAAAATTAAAATTTGATAAGCATGTAGAGAACTTATGCAAAAAAATAGCATCTGGCTGCTTGCAGTTCGAGTTGTTTCAAATGAACTCAATCAATCCTCAGCCAGAATTGTATATTTTTCCTTGATCGAGTCCCATTTGAGATATGGAATTTCCTTTTGGGGCTTATGTAGTAAGCAACTACTAAATTCAGTATTCGTTTTGCAAAAAGGGGCTGTCAGGCTGTAAGGCAAAATCACAAGATCACTGCTAACCACTTTTTATCAGTCAGAAAATTCTAACTGTACCTTGTTTGTTCCTTTTAGAAACCGTGTGTCTAATACACAAAAAGTATTCTAATACAGCAGTAAATAATGACAGACGATACCATACAAGAGGAAGTCGGAATCTACCCTTGCCAATACCAAAATTAGCTATTACAAAATTTTCTTTGATATATGAGAGCATGAAAATATATAACCACCTCCCAATGTACTACAGGGCAATAACAAATTCAAAAAAGTTCAGGAAATCAGTTAAAGAGGTATTTCTGCAAAAAGCCTACTATGACTTGAAGGAATATTACATTGATGAATTTTAAAGCTTAGTATTGCCATTGCTTACTTATCTGTATTGCTTTATTTATTTATCTATCTGTAATGTTTGATTTATTTTTCTGTAATGTTTTATTTGTATTCGCGTAGGTACATATGTTTTAACTCTATAATGATTGTTCATTATATTTCATATATTTTTATATTCTAAATATTTCTGACTTTGTCAATAAGGATTACTTCTTGGACAATAAAGCATGATTGGAATGAATACATTATTCATGGATTGTTCAGCAGCACGTTCAGACTGACAGAAACAAACTTTTTTAATAAAAAATGCATAACGAGAATACATTCCCGCAACTGATAAGTGTTTGTTTTCTCCTTTTATCTGATGAATGCAGGTGAATTTTCAAAAAACTTGAATATATCAGGTACAGGGTGTTGCAACGAAAAACTTAACTAAATTAATTGTAAAATATCACAGTAAATATTGCTCTGTTGACATGTATCTGATTTATAATTGACAGTATTTTCCTTTTTCTTGTTTATATGGTACATTTCTAGGAACAGTCTGCTTTTGTAATTATTTGCCTGTTCTAGTATTTTGACAAAAGTCGAATTGGTGATAGGTTTTTTGAAAATGTTCTACTACCGCGCAAGAGTTTTATCCTAGACGACAATCACTCTTGTTTCAACCACTGGGATGTCTGTCCTACATAACAACATTGACATTCCAGACAGGATGTTGCTCTTGTATAGTGTAGGTGTCTTGCCTTCATCTTTGGAAAAATTTGCTCTTTTAGATTTCTTCTGAAGTTAATAAAAATTAACGAAATATTGAGAATGATAAACGAATGAGTTTTTATTAGTCACAGACTTCAGGTATGCGCTCTGTTCCTCAATATATATATATATATATATATATATATATATGTATGGAGGAGGAGATTCAGTTCAGAGTCACAGACTTCAGGTATGCGCTCTGTTCCTCAATATATATATATATATATGTATGGAGGAGGAGGAGATTCAGTTCAGAGTTCAGGAGGAGATATATAAAAGTTCAGGAGGAGATGCAAGAAAGGAGAAGCAAAGGAGAAGATGTATTTATCCGTTACATTGGTGGTACTCCTAGAGTGACAAAAAACTTAAAATAAATCATGCTCCCAGTGATGATAATAAAATTCATCTATATTATCAAAATGTTGGTGGTCTCAGGACAAAACTTAATGAATTGCAACATTAAATTTTAGGGTCCAGTTACGATATTATTATACTTATAGAAACGTGGCTAAACAAAGATTTTTGTAATGAAGAATTGGGTTTAAATGGTTATAATTTTTTCAGATTTGATAGGGATGAAACGAACACTGACAAGAAACGTGGAGGAGGTATATTAATTACCATAAAGTCTGAAATAACTGCTAAAAAAGTTGAAATACAAATGAATATAGTCGAACAAACTTTTGTCATTCTTCATATTAAAAACCATAAAATAATAATTGGGGGAGTTTATATAGCACCATCATCAACTATTGAAATCTATGAACAACACGCTTATGATGTTGATCATGTCTTTGAAAATAACAAGGATTGTGAATTTATTCTATTTGGGAATTATAATTTACCTGAGGCTGTTTGGTTCAATGATGATTTTGGCTTAAATGTTAACTGTCCAGCAAACTCGCCTGCGATTACATTACAAAACTCTTTTGGTTACTATAATTTCCATCAAATAAATACAGTAGCTAATAGTCGAAATGTCTTACTCGACTTAACTTTTTCAATGATGAAAGATATTTATATCTCTGAACCAATGGATTTACTATTGCCAAATAGTTTACACCACACAGCAATTACCTTCAACTTGGAATTCGATAAAGAGCAACAACTTCAATATGAGGAGTTTTATTTTGATTTCAAAAATGCAAATTACTTCGAAATTAATAACTTTTTGGCCAGTGTCAATTGGAATAATATACTTGAAAGAAATTTAGATTTGAATCAAGTTAGTCAGATGTTTTATGAAGTAATTTACTCTGCAATTGATATGTTTGTACCAGTGAAAAAATTCAGAACCTCAAATTTTCCCGAGTGGTATAGTTCTCAACTTAAGAAATTAATAATTGAAAAAAAGATAGCTCACAAAAGTTTTAAGGTTAATGGAGACATAGAATCCTATCATCAATTTAATAATCTCCGAACAAGATGTAAACAACTTCAGACCCAATGTCATCAAAATTATGTTAAAAAAATTGAAAGTAATATTGCTTATGATCCTCGTTGTTTCTGGAATTATATGAGTAACAAGAGAAAATTATATAACTTACCCTCCATCATGTTTCTCGAAGAGGCAACAAGCAATAATAAGAATGAAATTGCGAATCTTTTTGCGAACTATTTTTCCAAAACTTACACTGATGAGAATGTCTCCCAAATTCCCGAATACGGAAACAGAGAGTGTCTGAATGTTTGCAATTATTACATTGAGATAGCAGAAGTCATTGATCAACTTATGTTGGCTCCAGGAAAGCTTTCTACTGGCCCTGATGGAATTCCCCTACATTTCATAAAAAACTGTGTATTTACTCTGGCCAAGCCCCTTCAAACAATATTCAATATCTCTCTATCATCAGGAACATTTCCTCAGTTTTGGAAACAAAGTTTCCTCACTCCAATCCACAAATCTGGACCAAGAGATGAAAGAATTATCGTCCTGTGAGTAAGCAATCTGAAATCCCCAAATTACTTGACTACTTGATTACTAAGAAACTTACTTATGACACTAGGAACTTAATGAAAACCAACATGGCTTCACCTCAGGAAGATCTACCAACACAAATTTGGTTAGTTACCAGCATTTTCTTTGGAACAGTTTAGAAGAAAGGCACCAGGTCGACTCTATCTACACATATATTTCAAAAGCATTTGATTGAGTCAATCATGACCTTCTAATTGCAAAACTATCTGCGTTAGGCATTGATAGTAACTTTTTGAACTAAATAGGATCATATTTGAGAGGTAGGACCCAATGTGTCAGTAGAAATTTCTGTAACATCTGGGGTTCCCCAAGGATCCCATATAGGCCCGCTACTCTTCTTGTTATTTATTAATTATATTTCGGAAGTAATACAACACAGCTGCTACTTGATGTTCGCAGATGACCTCAAACTCTATAGGATCGTTAACAATGTCTGTGATGCCGAACTATTGCAAATAGATATGAGTAATTTGTCCCGATGGTGTGATATAAATATGCTTCATCTAAACATAAACAAGGGTCATCAAATCACATTTTCGAGGATTATGGATCCAATTCAATACTCTTACCAAATAAAAAAAATTGATTTGCCAGTGGCTGATAGTGTTCGAGATCTTGGCATATTATTTGACTCCAAAGTAACATTTAAGACACACATTGATAATATTGTTTCTAACTCATTCAAATTATTAGGTTTCATTCAAAGATCTTCAGATCAATTTTCCATTTGCACTTCCAAGATAGTGTACTGCTCTCTTGTTCGATAAGTTATTGAATATAATTGTATGATATGGTCTCCGTTTTATCAAGCAGATATCAAAATTGAGAGTTCAAAATAAATTTTTAAGGTCGTGTGCATTTAAACTTGGTTATCAGAGGAGAGACTATGAATATTCTGACATTTTGAACATATTAAATTTATCAAGTTTAGAACATCGAAGAGCTGAAATAGACTTAAGATTCCTGCACAGGGTTATAAATGGAGCTATAAGTTGTCCAAATTTAATTGAACTCTTTAATCTAAATGTCAATCCCAGAAGAACAAGAATTTCAGAACTGTTCATGGTTCCTTATCACAGTACGAACAAATTAGAAATAAAAAAAAATTTTTTTTTAAAAAAAACATTATTTGTTTTTTTTTTTATGTATTAATATAATAATAAATAAAATAAATATTAACTACATTATAAAAATAATGTGCCTCATTTGATATTATATATATATATATATATATATACATATATATACATATATATATTCAATAAGAATTGTCTCTTAAATATTTATGTTTTTTGTAAATTGGCATGTCCGTAAATAAATAAATAAATATATATATATATATATATATATATTATAATAATAATGAAAAGGTGTTATTGTCGATTGATTCTCTATAAAACCGTGTTGGTTACTAAAATAAAAATTGTCCTAAGAAAGTGTTCTAACTGATCTTGGTAATAATCTGAGCCGTCATGATACCCGGTCAGGGTATTATCATCCTGACTTGCTATTTAAGTCATATAACTTTCTTGCGGAAAAACGACTTGAACGGAAATCTAAGAGGCTAGGTTCCCTTTTCAAAATGAATACCTCCAAAGAGGTTATTTTGAACAATGAAAAATAGTGACTAAAGTTTATCTTCCAGTAGCAGATGGTTCCACATCTGATTTTATGAATGCAATGTTCATATTCCCGAACGAATCAACATCCTTTTTATTATTTCAAAAGTAAACTTCATTCAATCTCTATATTATAATCTATTGTAAAAAATGACCCTAGGCCGAAGCTTCAGAGATGAAATTGTTTTTGAAACAGTCAACTACAAGAAGAACAGGAAAGTCAAATTTGGACAAGCTGAGATAAGCAAACATGAAGAAATCAATGGTTTTATTTATTTAATTAAAGTCTTACAGAACACCCAGGAGTAATTAAAATGCAAGACACAATATAGTTTCCTTAACACTAACACTTAGAAAAATAAAAATATAAATATACAGAGATTACAGACAGATACATACAGAAGTTAATGAGTAAAATTTTAGACAAGGGGGTGGGAGTGAAGCATTATATTGTAAGTTCCTTTAGGGCTTTCACATCAGTATTAAAGAAATCCACATCCTTGTCTTTGAAGAGGTTGTTACAAAGTTTGTGGGAAGAGACCGAGAAAACAGAAAAGTCTGGTTATTCATATCAAGAGTGAAAGATCATGTTACAGAAGACAAAATAAAGAAATACCTTGATGAGAAGACCAAAAACAAAGGCCAAATCTATGTTAAAGAAATAGACAAATACAAAAAGAAAGCAGATAATAAGTGTTTCAAAATTGGAATAAATATTGAATTCAAAGAGGATGCCTATTCTAGTATTTTTTGGCCCCGAGGAGTGGCTGTGTATAAATTTGACTTCAAAAAAGAAGAAAAATATAAGAATAGAATTACTAAAACCATTGAAATGGTACATTCCCCAATAGCACAGCAAGCCCAAAATTGTATGTAAAGAATAGCAAAAGATCAAGAAAAAAAAATATTCATCTTTCATCAGACTATTCAGTGTTTGAAAAATAAGTTATCAGAATGTGAAATCTACCTCAAAACGTTAAATGAACTGACGAAAGTAGTCTGCTTTACAGAGCATTGGTATCGCAGGGCTGAAGTGAAAACTATACAACTTGAGGGATACCACCTAGCATCCTCATACTCAAGAGAAAGGAAAATCCATGGAGGCTCCTGTATTTTTATAAACAAGAAAATGCAATTCACAGAAATAGAAGACATCAAACAACTGTCGGTGGAGGAACATATCGAAGTTTCTGCCGTTGTCAGTAAGCTTAATAGGATAGTAAATTTTTTTTTTAAGTTTCCGAAGACTTCTTAACTCTGCTACTAGGCTTTCATTTGTTTCAAACGATATTTGATCCCACGAGAGTAACTAAAACCTCAGCAACTCTAATCGATAATATTTTTGTAAATCATGAAGATGACTTTGAAACAAAAGTTGTGTCAACCTCATTATCTGACCATCAAGGGCAAACTATACTGTTTGATAGGCTATGCGAAGCAAAAATAGAAAATTCGCAGAAAGCAAGAATATTTTCTGAAAACAAACTAAATGATTTAAAAATCAAAATTGGGACAATGTTCTGATGGAA
Source organism: Gonioctena quinquepunctata (assembly GCA_018342105.1). Lineage (NCBI taxonomy): Eukaryota > Metazoa > Arthropoda > Insecta > Coleoptera > Chrysomelidae > Gonioctena > Gonioctena quinquepunctata. The sequence continues at coordinate 114,227 of JAFIRS010001737.1, read as the reverse complement.
ACTGACCCAAATATAGCTTATAACAAATTTGAAAACCTCTTCATTAGTAACATAAAACTGATCTTTCCCTTAACAACCATTAAATATCACGAAAAAACCTCAAGGCACTGGATTACTGAAGGTATCAAAATCTCATCAAATACAAAACGTAAACTTTTCACAGGTATGTTAGAAGGGCGAGTATCAAAATATATAAATATATTGAAAAAAGTTATTAAAGCAGCAAAACAAAATGCAAATCATATGTATGTTGAAAGTGCTCAAAATAAAAATAAAGCGGTTTGGAATCTAGTCAAAAAGTACACAGGTAAAACACCAAAAAAAATCAGTTTCAATCGGAAATTTGCAAATGGAAACAAAGCCAAAACAATCCTAGATAAAGCAAATGAAAATTTCATTAATCAATGTATAGACTTAACAACAAATAACTTACAGGAAAAACAAAATATAAGCATGCCCAATTCACTGTTCTTGAAACCATGTGACTCCAACGAAATATATGATATGATTACCTCATAAAAAAACAAAAAATCAGTAGGAGACGATGAGATACATATTAAAGTATTAAAATATGTAGCTGAGGTGATTTGTCAGCTTCTCAGCTACATAATAAACCTGATGTTGATCAAAAGAATTTTCCCAGATAAGTTGAAGATTGCTGCAATCAAAGCTATTTATAAAAAAGGAGATAAAACGAATTGGCAGAACTATCGTCCAATAGCTCTCTTATCAAATATCAGTAAGGTTTTTGAAAAAATAATATATTCAAGAATTGTAACATTTATCGAGAGTCACAAACTGATTTCAGATTCCCAAAATGGTTTCAGAAAAAGTAAATCTACTATACTTGCTTTATATAATGCCCTTACTACGATATTGAACTCGTTGAACAACAAAAATGAAACTATAGCAGTCTGTAAAGATCTTTCTAAGGCCTTCGATAGGGTTGACCACACTACACTTTTGAAAAAACTCGAATATTTCGGAATAAGAGGAGTTACATAACAAATAGATTACAATATTTAACAGAAAGAGATGGAAAAGGCGAACTGATTAAATCTGTTAAGAAAAAAATCAAAGTGGGTGTTCCACAAGGCTCTATACTTGGGCCACTAATGTTTATTTTATATATCAATAATTTGCCTCATATAGTTGACCAAAAAATTTTTCAATTTGCGGATGACACTTTTTTAATATTCAGCGACGTATCTGGACATGATATAAAAAACAACATATCGAATTCTCTAAATATACTAAAAAATTGTTTTGAAATGAATAATCTGCAAATGAATATTAACAAAACTCAACTCATGAAGTTTTCTTATACACAACAGAATGACACATTTTCACTACTCCATGATGGAGATGAGATTACAGCTGCTCCTACCGTAAAATTATTAGGAATTACAATAGACTCTAGATTGGATTGGAAAAACACATTGATAACCTAGCACGAAATATGGCAAGCTATTGCTATGCACTTAAGGTATTGGCTCAGTCATGCATACGTCCAATCTCGTGCTAGATATGGAATTATATTTTGGGCTAATTCTACAGATGCCCACAGAATTTTGGTAATCCAAAACAGATGTTTGAGGAATATACTGAGTATGAAACAAACCGATAGCTGCAGAACTATATTTTCGAAATTAAATGTTCTTACTCTTGTGGGACTGTATATTTATGAAGCAGTAATATTTGTCAAGGAAAATAATCTCTTCAAAACACTAGAACATGAGTACAATGCTAGATTCAAACAACATCTAATCACAGATTTAAAAAAATATACTTATATTCGAAGAAATGTGGAATTCTCAGTTATAAAAATTTTCAATCACTTGTCCGATAATCTTAAAAAAATGCCAATAAATAAAATGAAGCACCATCGTAAGCAGTCATTAATACAAAAGGCTTACTATAAACTGGAGGAATATTTTGGAGATAGTCCTATATAATTTTAGTATTTTCAATATATATGTGTAATATGTGATAATTTTATAAAATGTTATGTACCATAGGTATAAAATACCTTTTTAATGTGTAGTTCTAGTTCATAAGCTTTTATATTTCCTCTTTTAGGTTTCTCTTCTTTCATCTATAATTCTTATTTATATTATTGACATGTTCCACACCCGTATTGTACACATGAACGAATAAAGACTATCTATCTATCTAAAGTAGGATGACCAGTCCACTGCAAAATGGAAACTGAATATATGTGGTAATATACGCGTCAGTGCGGCCTCAATAACCAAGGCGGCAAAACCTAAAACTTATTTATTCAGAATATCAAAAAAAAAATAAGCCCTGCACCATCCACTTCACTGAATGGTGTCAAATGATGCATGGGATCGTTCTGAATTAAAAGCGATAGCTCCTCAACATTATTATATCATTTCATTTCACTTCAAATTTATGTCATTCTAGTTTTTAGTTGAAATTGTCTAAGATTAGGAATATTTTTATGTTATGTTGTATTAAGCTTCTCAAAAACCTCACATTTCGTAAGTAGTAATAGTAATTGTACTTAATATTTATATTATCATTTGAGCAGGTTAAAATTTCCAGAGGTACCCCACAGGGGGGCATACTCTCCCCCCTTCTGTGGGACATGGTTGTAGATGAACTGCTAATTTCTCTGAATAACCAAGGGTATGCAGATAACTTGGTCATCCTCATCAAAGGAAAGAATACTCGAACAACCTCAGAGCTAATGCAAAATGCACTGAGGACAGTAGAGGAATGGTGTAACAGAGAGAGCCTAAGAGCAAATCCGAACAAAACAACACTAATTCGCTTCACCCGGAGAAGAAACATGGGAGATCTCATACCTCCCAGACTATTCCGTGAAACATTACAAGTAGTAGAGCAGGTGAAATATCTAGGGTTGATTCTTGACAAGAAACTAACCTAGAACCCGCATCTTCAACATGTAACCAATAAAAGCAAGATAACCTTCATGATGTGCAGGAGAGCTTTTGGAAAAACCTGGGGGCTCAAACCGAAAGGCTTTACTGGCTTTACACAGCGGTAATAAGACCAAGAGTAACTTATGGCTCACTCTTATGGTGGCCAAAAACAAATCAAAGACAGGCAAAAACCAACCTTGGGAAAATCCAGAGGCTTGCCTGTCTCTGTATCACGGGTGCAATGAATAGCACTCCAACAGCTGCAATGGAAATCATCCTAAACCTCGAACCCCTTGACTTACATGTCATTGGAGAGGCCAGGATGAGTGCATACAGACTGAAACAAACAAAAAACTGGAGAATCCGAACAACTGGACATACCAGAATCACTCATGTAATCAACATCGAAGAACTCGAAATGATTTCAGACTACATGCAACCCCTATACTCATTCGAAAAACCATTCGAAACACGAATTGACGGATCTGGATGGGCCCCGAGTATAGAATCACAATCAACTGCGGACATAGTCTGGTATACAGACTGTTCAAAGACAGTTGAAGGAACGGGAGCAGGAATACATGGGGTAAGGCCAAGAAGGGATTACATAATACCACTTGGCAAATGCTCCATGATATTCCAAGCTGAAACACATGCTATTATGGTATGCATTCAGAAGAATCTAGAAAGTGGTTATAGGAAAAAACACATCTACATTCTACCTAAGGGAAGAAAACCAATTACTGAAGCAACTGGTAACAGACAAAGACACTATTATCAAAGACAAGGAGAGTATTATCTCATTATTGAACAGCAAAATACTTTCATTAGAGGATAAATTATCCAGAACTGTTAATCAAAACGATGAGTTTTCACAGAGTAATGCAAAAAATTATAAAGCTGGTGGAGCAAAAAACCAATCTTCTACAAAAAAGACCTCGACCGAATATGTTGATAGTCCTGTGAACAAAAAAGGGGACAAAAACACTCATTTTATTCAGCATGATTTGAATCGTCATGATGGTATTTCTGGGATACAGGGTGATTCAGGCATCAATGCGGATGATGTATCATATGAAATCATGAAAATTCAAACCCTACAAAAGTGTGATGATCTTATCAATTTGGTTGACTCCAGGCCCAAAGCCTCAATTGGTCAACCTCACTTATCTCCAGTAGACCATTCTAATAACCAGACTAATGAAAAATGGCAAAAGGTTCAGAGAAAAAATAAAAATAGGAAACGAATTGTAGGTCAGGCTGATTCAAAAAACCTTAAATTTAAAAGTGGTAGTCCTAAAGTTTGGATGTTTCTGAATAGAGTCACCCAAGAGGTTATTGAGGACGACATTGTTGAATTTCTGGAAAAGAAGACTGGAACTAAAGGTGAATTCATAGTTAAAAAATTAAGAATTTCGGAAGGTAGCAGGTACTCGAATTTCTTGGCAGCTGGTGATATGAAGTTCATGAAGGACTTTTACAACTCTACTTTCTGGCCTAAAGGAGTGGGTTTTAGAAGATTTAACTTTGATCTTTATTATCAGAAATTTGGTATTAGGAATGTTCTGGAAGGCAGTCAAGAAGAAAATCGACCTAGTGAAGAAGAAAATCGACCTAGTTCTTTTTTAGACATAGGAAATCATTAGATAATATAGGTGGTAGTCATAATTCCATAATCAATATCAATGAACAAATGTATCCAGCGAATTATGTAAGTCTCGAATCTACCAGTACTAAATTGTGTGTTATGCACTTCAATGTACAAGGCTGTTTTAACAAATTACTTGATTTAGAGTTGATTCTTAATCAACACTCTCCTGATATTCTATGTATAAGTGAGAGCTGGCTAAAATCACAAGAATGTTCATGTTATCAACTAACCGGCTATAACTTAATCTCATTCTTTTGTCGGGAGAAGCATATCAGAGGAGGAGTATGCATTTTTGCTAAAAAATTCTTGAAAGTTAATAAAACTCTATTGACTCTAGCATCGAGATAGACATTGAGGTATGTGCATTGGCATTAAATTGTAAGAGTAAAACTATAATAATTTTATCTGTATATAGATCACCTCTTGGTAATACTTAGACTTTCTTTGATTGATTTGATCGAACAATTGAGGCTCTATATAGTAAGTATAAGAACATGGAAATAACCGTTTGCGGTGACTTCAACATTGATATGTTGAGGTTAAGCAATAATAAAATAGACTTTATAAATATGCTTCAGCAACACAATATTAGTGCTATTATTAGTGAGCCTACTCGCATATGGGGAGAATCGGCAACGTGTATAGTTAACATTTTGTCAACTTCTGATCCTATTTCATTTTCTATTAATCATTCCTCTATTTCCGATCACACTTTCCAGCTGGCAACTTTCTGCTATGATCAGATGGACCAAAACCTTAAAAAACGCACGAGATGTTATAGTGACAATAATATTGAGTTATTTTCTAGCTTTCTATCAGAGACCGATTGGCCGCCATTGAATGTCATAGATGGTGCTAATTCTAGGTTTGAGTATTTTTATAATACAATTTCTTATTATTTCGACATTTCATTTCAAAAAAAAAGTTAATTATGAACAAAAAATCCGAGGTCCCCAGGTGGATCAGTAATGAGTTGAGAGAATTGAGCAGAAGGCTAACTGAGGTATCAGAGTTAAACAAAGTATATAAAAATGGTTTATATCAGAAGGAATATCATGACCTTGATAAAACTTATCAGACCAAATTAAAAAATGCTAAAAAAACTTACAATGATGACAGAATCTCTTCAGCTAACAATAAAGTGAAAGAATCCTGGAAAATAATCAAGGAAGCACAGAATGGTTACACTGGCAATGCCATACCTTTTCTTCAAAGTGCTGATGATGGGGACATTCTTTCTAATAATTATGATATTAGCAACCTTTTTAGTGATTACTACTCAACAGTCAATAGTAGTATATCCAAACCTGATACTAAAAATATTAATTATATATCACCCGCACTACAAAGTATTTATTTATACCCTGTTACTAAAATCGAAATTGAGGAAGTTATAAAAAAAGTCTGCAAGAAACTATCATCGGGTATTGATGAAACTCCTGGCAATGTCAATAAAATGGTTGTTAATTTGATCTCTGAGCCTTTGATGGATATAGTGAACGCCACTTTCACTGAGGGGAGTTTTCCCGATATCCTGAAAATGTCTAAAATTGTACCAATTTACAAAAATAAGAGTTCTCGCTCTGATTGTGCATCTTACAGGCCTATATCTCTACTTAGTCAGTTTTCTAAGATTATAGAATACTGTTTTTTCCAAAGATTATATAATTACTTAGAATCCTTCAGATTATTGTCTTCCAATCAAAATGCTTATAGAAAAAATAAATCTACAGTTGGAGCAATTGATCAACTCATTAAACATGTGCTGGAAATTTTGGATAACAAACATCACACTTTTGGATTATTTTTCGATTTTAGTAAAGCATTCGACCTCATTGACCATGACATACTAGTACACAAATTGCAGTTATATGGTGTACGTGGCTCAGCATTGAATTGGGTAAGATCTTACCTGGCTGATCATAGTCAGCTGGTCTGTGTGAACGGAACAAATTCTGAAAGAAAAAGTGTGTCAATAGGGGTACCTCAAGGTTCCGTTCTAGGACCTCTTTTATTTTTAGTTTTTATAAATGATCTCCCGAAATTCTGTTCTAAAGCTTCCTTAACTGTTATTTTTGCGGATGACACCAACATCTTGGTATCTGCGAGTACTATGTCTGAAGTAATTAAAAAAGCTCAGGAAGTAACTGATCAAATTTCTGAGTGGTGTTCACTAAATGGCCTGCTTCTAAATACTGCCAAATCTCAAATGCTCAACTTTGTCACAAAAAATACAGCAATTGATATAAGCTATTTGGTTAAATTAACTGATGTACCTTTACATCAAGTAAATTGTACTAAATTTTTAGGGGTCGAGATTGATGATAAACTTACCTGGAAGTACCATGTTGATAGTGTCAAACTTAAACTTAGTAAACATATTTATTTAATTCGTCAGTTGAAACAAACAGTCTCTCTTGATGTTCTCAAACTTCTAGACTGTGGTACTAATTCAATCAGTTATCTACTATGGTCTTGAACAATGGGGTTTATCAGTGAAAGCTAACGAAGTCTTTGCTATTCAGAAAAAAGCAATTAGAATTTTGGCTGGTGCATCTTCAAGAGAACATTGCAGGCCATTATTCATTCATTACAGTTTTTTAACGATGCCATGTTTGTATATTTACAATACTCTGATATATATTAAAAACAATATTTCAATGATTCCAAAAAATGAACAAATCCACGATCATTTTACTAGAAATAACTCGCATCTACATCAACCTTATAGTAGATTGACGGTATCACAGAATCATCCCATGTACTGCGGGGTTAAACTTTATAATAGGCTAAATAGTGACATTAAATCATCTAATATTAATATCTTTAAAAGGCGACTCAAAATTCAGTTATTGCAAAAAGCATACTACTCTGTTGAAGAGTTTCTCTTTGAAACCTAATAGTATTACATGTTTTCATTATTTTATTTTATTTCTACAATATTATTTTTACAATATTTGTCCTCATCTGATGATCGAGTTGTATAACAATTGTATCATTGACTAATGACTGTTTTTCTTAATAGAATTGTGTAGTACCTATATTTATTGTATTATATTAACTTTTAGCTGTTTGACCTGTTGGATTAGTGTGTATTTTACGATGATGTTATGTTATGTTCTGCTTTTACTAGTGTTATTGTGAATGATAACTAATTCAATAAATGTTTGATTGATTGATTGATTGATATCTGACTGTCAAAGTGCTATCAAAGCACTCAACTCTATACAGATAAAGTCTAAACTTCCAGAACCTCATTGAGCTGGCAAAACACAACAAGGTCACCTTGATGTGGGTGCCTGGTCATAGAGGCATTGAAGGCAACGTAAAAGCGGACCAGCTAGCTAGACAAGCATCTGAAACGCTATTCACAGGGCCAGAACCTGTACACGGGATTAGCAAAAACTGATGCAGGACCCTGATCGACGAGTGGATAAAAAGAAGACACCAACAATATTGGGATCAAACTGTCGGGCAAATACACAGCAAAGTCATGGTAGGGCATCCAAACCAGACCCTGACGGCTGACCTTCTGAACCTGAACAGAACGAAGGCACATTTAATAATAGGTCTGTTGACTGGACACTGCGGCCTAAGAAAACACCTAAACACCATGGGAGTACGCAGGGAAACCGTGGAGTGTAGGCTATGTGATGAAGAGGAGGAAACAGCCTCTCATATTATCTTCGACTGTGACGCTCTAAGTAGAAGGCGACACAGAACCTTTGGAGAGATCAGCCCGGAAACAGACATGAATCCGAAGAACCTTATCAACAGGCTACTAAACCTAATTAAAGGCACAAACCTATTTGAATGAGGAACCACTGACGACAGAGTGATACAATAGACCCCAGCTGGTCGCAGTGTCAAGGGAAGCTAAGTGCCAACCCTGTCTCTGGCTCGTCAGTTTTCAACCAACCACCACCAACTATATTATCATATACTGTTATTAAGAGTTCCTGAAGAAGAAAAAATAGTGTTTCGAAAGCTTGAACAGAAAAAAGAGTTTTCTTAAAATACGACTGTAAAACCTGCCTAATACATCTACTATATATATATAAATAATTATTATATATGTATATATATATATATACACATATAAGGCATATGGGATTATATATATATATATATAATCGCATATGCCTTTCTCAGGTGATGTTTAGTTGATTCTATTCATCACGCAAAAGTGTGATCAGACTTGATAGACATGCGCACCAAGGTGTATAAATTGAGGAGTCAAGTCAAGTTCGAAAGTGAAAAGTGACTTATTGTAGGTCAATACCACAATGCATAGAGAGGTATACATTTTTTTTTTATTGAATTCATCAATTGAATATATATATATATATATATATATATATATATATATATATATATAGATAAAGAAATTTTTATTGGTGATTTTGAATTACCTTCTCAATTAGTTTACTCGATATTCCAAGCAATGATTTTCATTACTATATAAATAAATGTGTTCAATATTTTGAACACAACATTTTATTTACACCATTTGTGAAATTGAAAAATGTGGTGATTAGATCTGATGAATACTTAAAATTTGAGGTCAACGTTATAATTTAGTATATTATTGATGGGTTATTTTCAAAGGTGTTCATTATTTATTATTTTTATATATCCCTAAATTTTTTTTTCGAAGTTGTTAAACTATTTTGGGAAACAGAATTAATCTTTCTTATTAGGTCGTGAAATATTATGTAGCCATACTATCTTATAATTTAGGGTTAATTAAAGTATAGCTAGAGATATAGTAATTTTATTAAATGTGGATTATTTTGGATGTTGTTATTTTCAATTTTGTAACTTTGAATGGATGCCAATTATTAAACAAAACTTTAAAAACACGATTTATGTTTTTTTTACAACATATGCAAGGGGTGGGCCCGCACTTAGGAACACTCTCATAACTTATGAATGGATGAAAGTTTTTTTCGTTTATTCTATGATATGAACAGCTTTTTTTTTCTATTTTTTATTTTTGATCATTGTTTCAGTTCGATTCCTAAGAGCTATCAGATATTTTAATTACAAAAATCAAATCAATTTTTTTTAACTAGTGCTTATATGGAACAAACATTGAATTGGACCATAAAGTAACGTACAAAATTATATTCGCCGACTTTTTCGTCCAAATAAAATTGCAAGAAGCCGTTATACAGGTTCTGTCTAAAACATTGATATAGACTGTTTTAGATTTATGTATCACTTAATTGTGTATTATCTGTTACTCATATACCAAATTTGAAAGAAAACAGTTCATCTATTCAAAAGTTATGAGTGTTCCTATGCCCTGTTATCTAATTCGGAACATAATTGTAAAAATGACATAATAAAAAAATAAGAGTATATTTTATGTTAGATGCGTAACGTAAATTATTTTGTTAATGCATCATTAATATTTCCTGTCTGTGATTTACAGATTTAAAAAATGACTAACTTATCTCACACATCTAACGTAAAAAACTTTTAAGTGCAATCAAATAATAGCTTGTTATTATTTTTTATTTTCTAATATACTCCCAATTGATAATACTAGACGACTGTTAAATAAAAGCTTGTAATGAAAAAGTTAATATTATATGTAAGTTGATGCCAATTTTTCCGTCTTTAGTGTTTCATACCGCAGGTGATAACAAAACACCAATTAACTCACCACTGTGCTTGTATGTCCGTTCGTTTGTCCGATTTTATATCAAATATAAAACTTTTCACGTAGAGAATTGAAATCGGTCAAGATATTGTAATGAAGTTTCTGATATGGAAATTGTTATATTCTGTTCCTGATCTTTTGAACATAGAAATAACATTATCGACGGCAAAAATCGATATATCATGTGACATTCGAAAAAAAATTAAATATACAACGAAAAATATATTCTTTTATATAAATACCCATTTTTTCTGTAACAGTAATGCCACGACCACACTATGTGAAATGTACGCTGGGCAACATAATGCAATTCCATTTGTTCACTACTTACAGAAACTCAATTCCATTCTTCTGCGAAGTTAGATTAAGTTGTGTGTCCTTGAAACTAGTATTCACCTGTAGTATAATTGTAGAAGGTAGCACCAAAGTTGATGAAATGATTATGAAATCTTAAATTTTTATGATTTTACAAAGATGATAGTTCCGAGTGGTGTGGGAACTGAACTATCACTATGGGGTCATTTGAAGAAGAAAGTACCATTTTGATCAGCAGGCCACGGTAAGTCGTTTGCGATATGTAAAACAGTATACGGCCACAAAAATGGCGTGTTGTGGGGGCCACACGAATTGTCTTAAACTTCAATAATCTGTAGTTCAAGATAGCCTTGATAAAATGCATTGCTCATTTCTGTAAAAAATAAATACCATTTACTGTGCGGTAGACTTCCTTTTCTCATCAAATTTATTTTGTAAACTCTTAGTCCTCCCGTAAATATATAAAACTATCCCTGGCATGTTTTGCGATGTTTTGAAGGACATTGAAAGTTTTTTTTTGTTATGTGGTATTTATTTGGTTGCCAAAGAACATAAAATGTCTAATTTATCTTTTTCTAGAATGATGCCTTGATCAAGAGAAAATTTATAAGTAATCAGTGTATGGTGAAAAGGTTTATTTTGTTGTTTTTCTGCCTTCTTTAATATTTCCTGTACCCGGTTGAAGTTCCTATTAAAAAACGCATATTTTTTTTTAAATCTCATCCCCTCTGCGTATTTTGAATTTGAGTTATCAAAAACAGTGTGATATGTATATAACTGTTCAATTTGATACCTCCAATTAATGAAATGAATAATTAATTTTCTATTGTAATGGTTAAAATTCAACAAAATTATTTTACCCACATTCCAATTTTAGGTCATAAATGTATTCCTGCCTACTTTAACAATTATAAAAATCATATTTCGTGTTATGAAATGGTTTTGTCAAAAAAATATATCAATCCTAGAGATTCCTTATGAAAATCAGTAGTGTCGTTGTCGTTGGCTTAATATAATTGCGGGATTTATTCCTAACCTGTCAGTTTCACTTGTCACACCACATAGAGTACACATTTATATTTATATAATTTTCAACAACGCTAATGTTGTATCAACTTTGAACTTTTTTTTTCTTTTGTTCACTATGTTAATGAATATGTTTAACATTATTGGAACCAATCTCAACAAAGTTGTAAGTAGCATAATGTTTCGCATTTGAATATGTATTATTATTGTTTTTTTCATCTATTGTAGTATCCCTGATGATGGAAATAAACATTTCCGAAAGCTTGCATAAACCTCAAAGAGTTTACTTTTTCATTGCTGCTTACCTAACGAGTCAGCAAATACTACCCTTATATATATATATATATATGTATATATATATATATATTGAAAATTGTGTTCTTGGGTGTAACCTTCTTTTAAAAAAATCTATTGTTTAGGGTGTTTTGAAAACTTTATTTTTGTATTGATGGAAAATGTATTTTATTGTTCTGTGTTCTGGGGCCCATATAGTTCTACTCACCTATCATCAATATCACACTATCCAGTTCACAAATATTTATTTTATTTTCAGGACAGATATTACGTTCAAACAAATCAGATGGATTGAATCATACAATTATTCACCGAATGGAAAGTATCACTGACCTATTAGTTCATCACCACCATAAACAAAAACATTCTAATCAATGTGCCACGAGCAATGGGGGCTGTTCACATTTATGTCTAACTTTACCAACAGATATATCAGGAAATCAAATGGGATATACCTGCGCCTGTCCCAATCATTATACATTGAGGGAAAATGAATGTATACGTAAGTAAAATTAATTTTTATATATTTTAAATATCTGTAAGGTGAAGGCAACCACTATTAACCAGAATGTATCATACAGGATGAGTCACTAGTGTGTTCTCCCTTCACATAGGGTGGAACATTACAAAAGTTTTTGAGTTTCATGGGATCTACAACTTGGAAATGGAAATTTCCATAGGGTGATACAATTTCATTTCACAGGCTAATTTTTTTTTTCAGATACAACAATTTATATTTAATTGCTTTTCCAAATGTATAATCATAACAAAACTTTTTTTGTGTTATAAATTTGGTTGCTGCAATAAATTTATTTTACATTTTTCTAAGCAAAAAAATTATTGTTTATCATTTGGTTACTGCAGAGAAATAAATTATGTGTCTTGATTTCAACATATAGATTCGAAATTTATTCCAAAACAAATAAGTAAATTCCTTTTACATGCTCACACAGTGAAAATGTATAGAATCAGTTCAACATTTAAAATATCTACATTTTTAAATTTATGCGAAAAATTAATATTTCTTAAACATTGATTAAGAGTAAGGTTGGAATTATTCATGTCACATCTCCTTAGCGCTTGGAACAACTATCTTTGAAATAATATTAGGTACTTTCAATTTCCCATTCAGTACAAAGATTCATAATTCAAAAATATTCGATGAGATAATGAATCAATGTTGAATTGCAATGTATGTGAGCTATAAGGTATCATGGATGGGAGGCCCAATTTGCAAAGATATATTGGGATTCCAGATGATTGAGGCATATTCCAACTTAAACCTGAGATAAATGTTATAAACAATTCTTAAAATAAAATTAGTTGAATAGCACTCAAATATATACATTTTTTACCAGAGCCGCCTGGGCGGAAGACAAGTGTCCTATCCCCTATACCACAACGGCGCTGTTTAATGATTTGCGATTGCTGGTATTCAATTATTCAATGGCGCTGTCTGTTGATGACAAAAAGTTCGAAATAATTTCATAAACTTGTGTTAGAAGAATGTGTTCCACCTTTATAAATTCCTGGAAAAGAATAGCAATCAGCTTAAACTACAAGTGAATTATGTGAAGTACATGAACTGTGTATGCAGAAATATTAAGTCCCTAGGTGTATTCAATAGGATAAAAGGTATTTTTGAATTCCAATTTCAAATCGCTCTAAGTAATGAGCTCAACAACCCACATAGAATAATTGGAGCAAATTGATGATTGAATATCATCAAGTGTGATTTGGTAGGGTTTGGTTTCAATCTCCATTTGTTGAACCAGTGACATGTAGAGTCGGTGACTTTTTAGGTTGTCTATGGTTCCTTCATTGGATTTCTCTTGGGAAATCAACAATGTGTCGCCTGCAAATTGTATGATGTAACCCAAGTGGGAGAAATGTTCTGGGTCGGGTAAATGTCTGCACACTAAAGGTTATAAAGGAGTGGAGGAAGAGGCGATCCTTGTGGTACTCCCTGCTGTGGGAGAATGTGAACGAACATGCGTTTACTACTTTCACTTTCAGTCTCCTTTTGGATAGTAGGGGATTGATTAGGAAAAGTAGTTGCATAGGACATCCATTCCATTGAGTGGAATTTGTAAATAAGTCCTTTGAGCCAGACACTGTCGAAGGTTTTATTAATATCCAGAAAAATGGAAGCAGATTTTTTCCTATTGAGTTTTGCTGCATCGACGTTGTTGGTGAGGATTGTGATAGGAAGTAAGGTTGGGCACTTTATTTTTTAATCCGAACTGGTAGACGGGTATCCTATTCCCTAGAGCTGCTTGTAACATAATCATCAGTGTACTCCTCAAAACTCTCTTCTTGCAAAGATGTCTGCTTTTTCCTCAGGTGATTCATATGTAGTCCCAATTTATTGGGTCTTTTTGTTTTTATTATTAAATTTTGAAAGTTTCTTGATGTCATGCCAGTATGTTTTTCTCATTGATTTCCTCACATGTTTTGAGCCATTTATGTATTCTGTACTGTTGAATGAGGGCTTTAATTTGTTTGTTGAACTGGTTCAATTATAATTTCGCCTGTGGGTCTCTTGTTATGAGATATTCCTTGTACAATCACCTTTTTCTTTTGATGAGGCATGAGATGAAGGGTGGTAGCTGATGTGTGAAGGAACTATATGTACCTTCAGGTGTATGTTTCGAAATTGACCTAGTTATATTCTCATTGAAGCTGGAAATGAGTTCAGGGGATATCTCTCAACTAGACTGAGGTACTCTAGTAAATCTTTGTTGACGTCTGTATTGGTTTTGTGGAAGTTTTATCTTTCAACTACAGTATCTATTATTGGTTCTTGAAAATCGAATGTTATCTGTAATCCCAAGTACTCTGAACCCAAATCTGGAGTTTCCTCTATTTTAACCTTTTTACTTCGAAAACCGGATATCTTATGAATATGTTTCTAGCCGAGACATTTACAAAATGTTTCAAAACTCTGGTGCTTCACTGCGGGAGCCGTATGAATCAACATTTTGTTCATCAGGCACAAACTCTCAGGTATTGTTTCCCGAATTCATGTATTCTTTTATCATATCGGCTGCAATAGTAATGTTTTGATGTGACCTGAATCTGCAGGCATTTTGGTTCAGGGAAATAATTTTGTGTATTTTAAACTTATTATTTTTGTTATTCCATAATATTCTGTAATAAAAAAAGTGCCCAGTTGAACTAGTGAAGAATCAAATGCAGGTTAGATAATTTTCACTAACCTAACATCGACAAACATGTCTCGCAAAAATAAATATTTCAACGAACAAGAACTTTATGAACTTTTAAGGAAGTTGTCGTGAAATCCACTTCTACTCAAATTGCGTTTATATTTATACCACTTTTAGTTAACATTATTATCTGTATCATATCAAATTTTTGGAATGATTTACCACACCAAAAGCGAGATATAAGGCTTCAAAGTTGGAACGTTTAACACGTAATCCCTATAGTGAGCTACCGCGGACACCACATTTTAAGGCTTAACTAAAAACCCTCCATTCAGATCTTTTTGAAGAACTAGTATATTATTAAGAGGTAAGTAACAAATTTTATAGAAAAAATTAAACACGCGTAGCCATACAGTTATTGCCATAAGAAGTTTCTAAATTATTGCGTATGAGAAGTGCAAGAGGGGGAAGGCTGAGAATCGTGGCAACGCCTCAAGCGAGCGCTCGTGATTCAAATAAGCGAGAGCGCGAGGGTCTTGCTGTTTTGAATTGAACTGAGTTTTGGAATGTACATATGTGCATTATGTATGAATAATGATTGTGAATAATTTTGTTAATATATACTGATGAATAAAATGTCGTTTTAGCGAGTAACGGCAAACAACAGTGCATAAACTTTATTTTATTTATACATTCGTACAACACATATACGTATAACATAATGCGAATATTTTTAAACAGAAATAAAACTGATTAAGATTTCTAACAGGCTAATAAAATATAACGTTTAAATCTACAAAAAATATAAACAACAATGAATGTTGAGTTAATGCTTTCGTATTTTTAGTAACTCAAGGTTTTCCTTACTCCAATTTTTCAGTTGGGTGATTAATCACATCTTCTCAATTTTCTCAATTTTTTTCATTAAATCCTGTAATATAACATTTTTTAAGGCACTTGAATAAGGTAAATTGAAATATTCTTTCGTTCTCAAGTCGCTCTTCATATGATTTCATGCATGTTGATAATTCTGACTCTTTACCAAAGAAACGAACTATTTTTTCCAAAATTTGTACATTATACATCGCTTTGTGGAAATTATCCGATGTTTCGTTTGGTATTGAATCTTTGGCTAATTTTGAAGAAGGAACATTCCTGGCCCTTTTCGATCTGGGAACGTTTTTCTAAAAATAATTAAGCTATCCACAAATCCTGCTATCATGGTAAAATATTCAATTAAATTATTAATCTAGGCATATTGAATCTCGCATTATGCGCAACAGGTAAATTTGGAGTTGTAGATAAATTGAAAAATTCTTTAAATGGTACCAAACAATCTACTAAATTTAGTTTAATCAAAATTAACTATGGAACAATTTATTGATAATGATTCGATGTTTTTTAATAATAGTGATGATGCTCTTGATTCGTTAATTTCAACGTTTGGTTGATATGTTACACCTTCCGTTTTTTTTCTTACCCAGTGTAGACAATTTATTTTTCCTTTTCTCAACTTTTGCTTTAGCAAACCTACCATTTTTTGCGCGAAAGCGAACCATAGCTTTGACTGCTTGTACATAAGAGTTTCTTGAACAACTAAATGCGAGCGATCTTTGGATTGCGACATTGCCAACAGTCCATTCATGGCTTATTTGCTGTATCACGCATGCTAGTCGCCTTTCTGAGTGTACAGTTCCCTTAAAAAAAATATCTCTTATTCAGCATTTGCACATGTATCGCGTAGCGCCACAATCGAGACTAATTTTTGAAACTGTAGCACACAACTACCTTAATGAAAAGTGACAGTGAGGATGAATTTGTGAAGAGAATGTAGCTTCTCCATCAAATGACAATAAAATAAGAACTTTCACCCCAGAAGCCGACTATTTTATATTCAATATTAAATAGAAAATAGTAGGTCTGAGGGTGAACTGGAGAATTAAGAGATTGTAGCTTCCCCATCGAACGTCAATAGAAAAAAAGCTTTCACCGCAAAAGCCAAAGATAAAAAAGGATCGATATCTGATGGTGAACTGGAGAATGAAGAGATTGTAGCTTCAAACGCCAATAAAAACAAACTTCCACGCCAAATGCCAAACTTGAAAAAAAAAAACATATTTACTTGTGTTATATATTAGGAATCACTCTGTATTTATGCTGACCTGATATCGATATTTATTTTAATAATTACTGTGGTTACGAATTGCACATTATTATGAAAACTTCTTTGTACGAATCTGAGCAATAGAAGATTGCAATCATAATCTTTCTTTGAATTATTCATAAGATAAAACATGGTGGCAGCGAGTTAAGAACCCAAGAAAATAGAAAAAGAAGTTTGCAAAGTCAGAACTCAAGTTAGCAGAGTGAAAATTCGAATTGCTAAATTGACAGGACAGGATGACAGATTTCAATAAACCTCAGGCGCTACAAATCAAAGGTAATCCTTCGATTGATTGGAAGAAATGGAGAAGTAATTTCGAAGTCTATATGGTTGCTTCTGGTATGGACACTGTTCCGGATAAAAGGAAAATCAGTATATTATTGAATCTCATTGGTGAGGATGCTATTGAAGTGATGGAAACGTTCCAGTATGAAAAGAATGGGGATGAAAATAACTTTGATACTGTTTTGAGCAAGTTTGAAGCATATTGTATCCCTAAGAAAAATTTGACAATTGAACGATTCAATTTTTTTTCTGTCAAACAACATGAACCCTTTGAAACATTCTTTTTGAATTTGAAGACCAAGGCAGCCACTTGTGAATTTCGATCCTTAGAGGATAGTTTAATCAGAGATCGAATAGTTAGTGGAGTGTTCGAGAAAACCGTCCAGAAAGCATTATTGAAAGTAAATGACATATCATTAAAGGAAGCATATAGTTTATGTGTGGCCCAAGAATTAAGCAAAGGCGATCCCTAATGTTGCAGGATCAATCCAAAATGGTGGAAGAGCTGAAAAAAAGGAAGTACCAAGAAAAACAAATGATATCGCACCAAAAGAATTCCGAATAAAAATGAAGAATTTGATAATAATAATTCACATTCATTTAACTGTTTCAGATGTAACAGAAGGCACAAATACAGAGAATGTCCAGCATTCGGAAAAATTTGCAACTATTGTCAAGGTAAAAATCATTTTGAAAGCTGTTGTAAATTAAAATTTACTGGAAATAATAATTTCAATATGAATAAGAAGGTAAGAGAAGTTATTCGTCCTGATATGGATGATATCAGTGAACATGAAAATGAATTTCTCATAACTGAAATAAAAATTAATGAAACTCCAAATGCTTGGTATTCCATAATCCAGGTTGAGACAATGAAAATAAACTTCAAGCTGGATACTGGAGCTAAGTAAATATTTTGCCAGAACGTGTATTTCAATCTCTGAGAATTATTAATCGAATCTGCATCTTACTGAAACAAATATAGTTTTGGTAGGTTTTGGGAATTTCAAAGTAAAATCAAAGGAAAAATTTCACTTATTTGCGAAAATTCTATCCAACTTGAATTTATAGTTACCCCTGTTGAATCTCAACCTATTTTGGGTTTGAATGGTTGTGTAAGATTAAACATTCTCAAAGAAAATAAGATTAACATCATTGAAGCGGTCAGTAAAAGAGGAAATTTTCAGAAAATATTCGGAAATATTCAAAGGTCTGGGTAAACTGGAAGGAAAGTATCACATTGAAATTGATAAAGATGTGCTTCCAGTTGTTCATGCATGTAGGAGAGTTCCATTTACCTTACAACCAAAGTTGAAACAAACACTTCTTGAAATGGAAGCTTCGGAATAATTTCAAAAGTTGATTACAGAACTGATTGGGTGAATAGTTTGGTCATTGTTGAAAAGAAAAATGGAACTCTCAGGTTATGTTTAGATCCCAAAGATTTAAATAAAGCTATAAAAAGACAGCATTTTGCAATACCCACCCAAGATGATATTATTTCTCGAATGAATGGTAAAAAGTATTTTTCAGTAATAGATATGAGTTCAGGATTCTGGCAAATTCAGTTAGATGATGAAAGTTCAGACTTGTGTGTTTTCAACTCTCCGTTTGGAAGGTACAAGTTTTTAAGGTTACCGTTCGGAATCAAGTCAGCCTCGGAAGTTATTCAAGAAAAAATCATGAAAATATTTGGGGGAATAAAGGGGGTATTGAATGTTTTTGATGATCTCATAATTGCAGGGAGAAATAGTGATGAGCATGATATGATCATAGAAAAGTTTTCAGGGCTGCAAAAGAAAATAATATTACTTTTAACAAGGAGAAGTTTCAATATAGAATTGATTCAGTTAAGTTTTTGGGGAATATCATAAGTTCAGAGGGCTTCAAACCTGACCCCGATAAAATCAAAGCTATTTTATCTATGGATACTCCTAGTAATAAAGAGGAACTGAGAAGATTTTTAGGTACTGTCAATTATGTATCACGATTCATTGAAAATTATGCTGATATAAATGCCCCTCTAAGGCAGTTATTGAGAAATGATGTTGAGTTTGAATGGAGTGAAAAACATGAAGAAGTTTTTACTAAATTGAAGAAAATATTATGCAATTCCCCAGTTCTTCGTTTTTATGATGTGAATGAACCTGTGGTTATACAGTGTGATGCAAGTATGTATGGTCTTGGAGCGTGTCTGCTGCAAGAGTCCCAACCCGTGGCATACTCTTCTAGAGCATTGACCGAAACAGAAAAAAAATACGCACAAATTGAAAAGGAATTGCTTGCAATCGTATTTTCTGTTGAAAAGTTTCATCAATATGTATATGGTAAACAAATAACAGTGCATTCAGATCACAAACCGCTTGAAGCTATTTTGAACAAAGATATAACAAAGGCTACAAGTAGATTACAAAGAATGATGATAAGATTGCTTAAATATGAGTTGAAAATTGTGTATATTCCTGGAACAAAAATGCTTTCTGATACTTTTCGGTCTTATTTGAAAGATCCAGTTGAAACGATCCTGAATTAGAAAATATAGTTCATTCTGTTTCAAAACATCTGTCCATAACTCCTGAGAAAAATAAGTTTCAACTTCAACAAAAAAATGATCGCGTTTTACAAAAAGTATCATTTTATCACCAGAATGGTTGGCCGAAAAGTAAAAATGATGTTCATGATATAGCCAAAGCTTATTGGTCTGTACAAACATCATTGTCGCATTCTGATGATCTTTTATTTCTTGATAATAAATTGATTGTACCAACGTGTTTGAGAAGGAGAATGCTCGATCTTTTACATGAAGGGCATCAAGGAATAGAAAAAATGAAAATGAAAGCAAGAGAGTGTTTGTATTGGCCTAGAATCAGTAAAGATATTGAAAGTTTTGTGGAATATTGTGATATTTGTCAAAGATTCCAAAATAATAATCAAAAAGAGTTACTTCTTCCTCATTCAATTCCTAAAAGAGCATGGCAAAAAGTAGGTACAGATATTTTAGACTTCAATGGAAGAGTTTATCTTGTAGTTATAGATTATTATTCGAATTGGTTAGAAATCAAAGAATTGAAAGGAAAAACTGCACTTTGTGTTATAACAGCTTTGGAAGATGTATTTTCGAGTCATGGCATTCCTGAAGAAATAATGTCAGATAATATGCCTTTCAGTAGTCACATTTTCAAAATGTTTTGAAAAGAGTGGGATATAATACTAACAACAAGTAGTCCAACTTACCCACAGTCGAATGGACTTGCAGAAGCGGGCAGTACAGATAGCAAAAAAATGTTGACTAAAGCTTTGCAACAACGAACTGATCTATATTTCATTTTGATGGAGTATCGAAACACGGCTCTTAAGAATCTAAATAATTCACCGTCTCAAATGATGTTGAACAGAACTTTGAGAACTAATATTCCTATTCTAGAGAATAAATTGTTACCTAGAGTAGAAAAAGATATTAGAAAGAGAAAACAAGAATCGCAATCATTACAACAATATTATTATAATAAGAATGCCAAGAATCTGTGTGAACTGAAAGAAGGAGAAAAGGTATATTTGAGACGTGGCAATGCTTGGGAAGAGGGTGAAATTAAAAAAATACATAATTCGCCAAGATCCTATATAGTGTCAACAAAACAAGGCGAATATAGACGTAATAGGAGAGATTTAAGACCTAGGAGTTTTGAATCGGGGAAAGATAGAAACATTCAAAATGCATTAGATGATAATTTTGATATGCTCACTTGTAGCAATAGTAATGGTTTTACTGGTAATAATAATATTCATCATAATATGACCGGTTCATCATCAGGTTCAAGAAGTTCTGTTAGTAGAGAGAACTCTGATAATGATATAACTCATTCCAGTTTGCCCAGCCTGAGAAGGTCTACTAGAGAAAGGAAACTTCCAGATCGATTCAGCAGCTTTCAAATGAAAAATTGATTTTTATGTATTTTGAAAAAAGAGATGTTATATATTAGGAATCACTCTGTATTTATGCTGACCTGATATCGATATTTATTTTAATAATTACTGTGGTTACGAATTGCACATTATTATGAAAACTTCTTTGTACGAATCTGAGCAATAGAAGATTGCAATCATAATCTTTCTTTGAATTATTCATAAGATAAAACAACTTGGAAAAAAGGAAATGTGCAACCAACCATTCATAGTTTTCTTGACAAATCGGGATGTCAAAATGAGAACTTGATAAGTGACCCAAATATTTTAAGTAGTTTCAAATCATATTTTTCTGGAGAGTTTATGGAAAAAATGTTTAATGAAACTAACAATTTCTACAAATGCATTCAGGAACAAGGCGACATGGAAAAAAAGTCCCGTATTACAAAATGGAACGACACAAATGTAGATGACATGTATTGTTTTCTAGCTGTATCCTTACTTTTGGCTCAACTCAAGAAACAAAAGATTAATTCTTATTGGTCGACTGACACTTTTTTGTCTACACCCATTTTCCCCCAACTTATGGCACGTGATAGATATTTGAATTTATTGCTTTTGTTACATTTCTCCTGTTGACAAAGAAGACAATATCTTCAAACTACGATGGGTTATAGACCTTTTGCACCATTCAGGAAGATTAGCATTCAAACAATTCATAACCTCTAAAAGACACAGATTTGTGATTAAATTATTCATTTTGTGCGACAGAGACAGGCTATATTCTGGATTTCATCATTTATGCTGGAAGTAAAACCCAAATCAAAACCCTTGATGACGAATTAGGAATATTTGGAAATATTGTATATACGTTGATGGAGCCCTATTTGAATCAAGGGCACACTTTGTATGTGGACAACTTGAATACCAGTCCACTTTTGTTTTTTTAATAATAATAATAATCATTTATTGCCCAACAGGTAAAACCCAATTACAGGACATAATTAAATACATCAGTACTGTTAAGTAGTATATAATTAACAAGTAATATTAAGTTCAAATGTGACATGTGATACAATATTAATATATAAAAAAAGAAGAAAAAAAGAAAAAACAAAGTGTAAATTACACTAGTGAGACGAAAAATCACTAAACTAATATAAACTAATTAATGGTAATGAACGGTAATGTAATTTCACGGCTACATAACAATAACATGAATGCATTTGGCACGGTGAAAGCAAATCGAAAACAAATGCCCTCCATGGAGGAAGAACTAAGTAAAGGCCAGATAGTTAGCTACAACGGCCAGAGGGACAAGACTACAAATATGCTAGCGCTGAAGTGGCTAGACAAACGAGAAGTTGCTTACAACACTTCATTCTAACATTTATTTCGTGCATTAACTAGTAGTAAGCCCGATGATGCCCAATCAGTATTACGCCTCATTCAAAGACATTTTCCCGCAATGTATCAGGCCACCGAAGAAAATAAAAGACCAACGTGTAAGCGATGTGTTGTATGTGCAAAGCATAACACTCGGAAATAAACTACATGTGTATTGAGTGTAATGTACCTTTATGCATTGAATAATGTTTCAAAAATATTACGCTCTGAAAAATTTTTAATTTTGTTTTCTAGTTTCTCTATACTCTACCCGGAATATTTTATTTTTGTTATATCAGCTTGTTTTTGATATTATTGTCATTGTTATAATCGATTTTTTTTTTATATTCCCGAGTGCTTATTGCATTTGGAAATTAAGTGAAAGGCTGGCTTTCGTGAAGATGTTTTCTACGATTCTGGAAGACGGATGGATATAAACTAGGAAAATGTGAAGCTTATCATTCAAAAAAGGAATTGTGAAGTGGACAGATTTGTTAAGTGGACAATTTAAAGCGGGTAGATTTGCTTTGCCAATTTTCAATCTTGGGATGTCCTTGTACCAATGCTCCTCCTCTAGCTTGGTTATGGATAAGGTTACCATTATGTTGAATTATGGAACACGCTTTTGCTTTAGACTCAACAAATAAGGCGCAATAGGCGAGATCACTACTTTATGGAAAAATACCACAATGTCCAGAACGATGAGAAAAGTGGTTGGATATGTTTTAATATTTTTTTTTAAAGTAGTTTTAAAAAAAAATCTCAAAGAAGTGCTTCTGTTCGAATACTGAGAAAACCGCGCCAGGATGTGACGTAACAAGTTCAGATCTATCGCCGATTGCCGAGAGGGCAAGATAATTACAGAGTTGCCAAGCGTTATTCATAACATTTCTTTACAATGTGAGCAGGATGAAAAAATAATAACATAGCACTCGGTATACATACATATCATTCAAGAAGAACTAAATCAAGGACAGCTATCAAATACGAAGTCTTCATTTCAATATAACACATGCTGACATAATTCATAGGATAAAAGAGAATAACATTTCCTCAGAAGTTCCGCAAAATAGTGACACTGGCAATTCAGGAAAATGCCAAATCAATGGACTTATGACGTCAAAAGAAGCGACAATAACGCTGTGTTTGAATGTCTCACTGAATTAGAGGATTTTAGAGCAGTGTTTATTCGAATATACCTATATATTACAATTATGTTTTAGTAACTGATTTTTATCAAATTGTATTTGTAAATTTATAATATGAAATTATGTATGCATATTAGGGTATGATATTTAAATAAATATCTATCTATTACACAATATCTTCTAGGAAAAACTATGCATATATAATATTTTATCACTATATTTCAACTTCAAGCACATATGAAGCAAACTTGTGAGTTTGTGATCTTGCCTATTGATGACGTTATTTTCTAAATAGTTGTTAATGGTGTATTTCTTGTGTGGATAGCTGTTTATGTTACAGTATTGTAAGGGTATTTTCCCTCTACTAGCAAACTTTGGCGCTTCTCACTAGTTTCGGATTTGCCTCGGGCGCCACCTTCAGTTATAGTGGAAGGCCACTTTGCTCCGGGCAGTCTCAGTGAAGAAATTAAACACTGCAGGGGTCAGTATAGTATTGACCACTACAACGGGGCCAGGATGGCAGTCTTTAATTGCCCTTGACTGGGTTTCGAACCTGGGTGCTGACTGCACACTGAATGACTATCCAAAATGGTAAATAAAAACACTTCATTTTCAAAACGGGATAAACAGTTTTATTGTCTTTAACAAAATAACTACATGCAGGGCGGCTGACGACAGCCTCAAGCTTTTAACCTGATATATTATATTTACCGGACGGCAGGATTTTTCTCCTATCACTCTTTTGGTAAGCTGGTCGCAAAACTCGGGACGGTGGCGGTCTGCTTCGTTCGCTGGTTCACAACTCGTACTGGGTATCGCGCGCGTGACTACTTCAGCCGGTCTCGGTTAGATACTAAAACTTCCAATGCGTTTGGAAATGATTACCAGTCGGTTTCCCCCTCTTTACTGCATATCTGACGTCAGATGCGCGGACCGTTCATTTATCAACTCTGCAATTTTTCAAATAAATTATTCCTTGGATATTATATATACCAAACTTCCGATATTTCCTCTAACACCACTTCGGCAATCTGTTCGTATGGCCTCGGATCGGTAGCAGTCTACGTGATGGTCACTTCGCTTGTTGGCGTACAACTGATTTCTCCCAAGCCCGATATATGGAATTTTAATTTTAACCGGCCCAATTCTTTGCTTTGGAAATATTTCCGTATTATGCTAGGCAACGCTACTTTTGCTCGCGGCGCTTGGCGCGACAGGTTACAAATTGTTTTCGAAGGGGTTTTATCTTGCTTATCGGGTGAGGTTTAATTCACGGATTTATTGCGAACAAAAATGGTATTTTTATGATTCTTAATAACGGAGATAGGTATTTAATTTTTACAGGACTTTTTGGTTGTCTAAATGAAACTGGAAAATAGTAACTTCGTTACAGTATATAAATTTACCAGTGGCTCTACTTGACATACTGAATGTTATTTGTGCTGTCTATGGGTTCAGTTGGAGAAATTGCATCTTCTACTTCCCAGTCAAAGATTAGAATATATTCTCGGCTATCTGAAAATACTGCTGTTGAGTCTACGTTGAAATTGTCAATAAATCTCCTCTTGAGTTTCTTTAGGAGTTCAGCTCTATTGTTATTTTGAGGTTAATTCAGTTCGTTAATATATGTACATATAACAAAGTCATGTATGGTAATGAGATTGTGTCATTCCCTTTTTTCCTCGCCAACTTGATGAGATTTATTCATATATTTGATTTGTATATTTGGAATTCCTGCAATAGGTGCTGTTGGTCTCTTTGGGCATCTGAACGACCAGGCTAAATGATCTTCTGCTCCACATCCTGTACATTTTGGAGGAAGTGTTGATGTACACCTGTTTAGGGAGTGAGGGCCGAAGCATTTTGGGCACTTAAGCGGGGTATTGCAGGATTCAGTGGGGTGTGAGACGCCTGGAATATAATTCTTCTGCAAAATCGGTGTTCAAGTTTGAGATGATTTAAGGGCTCCTTTGTGCTCCATTGAACCAATCACCACTGAATATGAGTGCTCCATCACTTGGAGAGGTTTTTTGGAAACAAATGATTCTTCCCAATTCGACCATTTTCTCAAGAATAGCAGAGATGTTTTTTTTTATCTAGGTTGGTTTGAAGTAGTATGCCTGTTCTTGTTTTGATTATTTCATTATCAGCTGCGGGAAATAGTTTTTCCCGTATATTGCAAAATGCTAATCTTGACTCCCCTGGATCAGTTTTGATGTATAGCAGGTGTTTGTATTCCTTTTAGGAAATTCCCTGTGCTATCTGGGCGTTTTTGTAGACTTGAGAGTTTTTGTTTGTTAAGGTTTTTTTGGTTTGGCTGGTTGATTGGATTGTATTAGTCTGGGAGCTCTCACCTATAATAATTATATTTATTTCATCTTGAGTAATGTTTATTTTTCCTTGCCGTAGTCCAATTGCCTTTGTCATCCTCGATCTCCATTTCAGAATATCAGTTATTGTTACTGGACATTTCAACACAAAAGTTGATTCATACCCTGTATTAATTTGACTAGCCCAAGCGGAAACACTTCTTTACAGTAGGACTGCCTGAATGCGAATGAATATATATATATATATATATATATAAATATATATATACTTGACCCCACCTGTAAGTCAGAAACGGACGTGTGATAAAAAATTTCAAAGAACAAGTCAATTTGTGTTTCTAGGGGGTCCAATTTCGATATGAAATTCATACCCGAAACTTCACCCCCTTGCGATCAGCAGCTACCCTCTATATTTTTTTCAATGGCATTGGAGGTCGAGTGATACATCATTTGAAAGGTCTCTAATCCCTCTATTACCTCTGCAATTTTTTTCAAATTTCGCTGTAGTTTCTTTTATTGAGTAAATCAACAACAAACAATATCATTTAATTTTGTATGTCAGTTTGGCTATATAAATAATATGTCTCTCACAAAAAGTGCCTATAAATATAGTTTCTGTTCGGTTTTTAAGTCAAATACAACATCATTGAACTTATAAGGCTCCCATCTACCCATCTACATAGTGATATATTTTTCTTCATAGTGCATATCATATAATTGGATGATATTTGAAGAAAACTGCAGTGTGAGTGACAAATAGCTGATGTTCTCGTTTTTTTGTCACCTAAAAAAACAGCCAACAAAGGAGACCAAAGTAACAGCTGCTAAGTAGCGTTTTTTCTTCTCTCTTTTTTCAAATGAACAAGATTCAATTAAGGAACACATGATAAGAAGCCTATGAGATCTTCATCACAGGCCTTAGAGTTTATGAATTCTTGAAACTTGATACATAAATGAACTGCATTGAATTACAATTTCCTTTAGAAATTGTGTAATATACCTAAAATACTCCAGTGGCGTACAGACAATAAAGGGATAGCCCGTTTGATAAGATGTGTAAGATGGCTGACCACCCGCTCTGAAAGTAAATGTGAATTCTACCTGCATTAAGTGTTTCGATAATGTCCATCCAGCTTGTTTGAAACAGGCTAGTGAAATGAAAAAGGCAGAATGTGAACACAAACCTGACCAACAAACCACTGACATGGAGATCACAGAAAAAACCTACCTCTGAGAGGAAAACAGATTGCTGAAACAAATCGTGATGGATAAAGACATCATTATCTCGGACAAATCCCAAGTAATCCAACTACTGGAGGAAAAAATTTCATTTCTGGAAGAAAAACTGTCAATGAATGGATTCATCCAAAACTCGAAAATAAATCCACAATCGAGGAACCACCAAAAAACCTGATAGCAAACAAAGCGAGTGAAACAAAAAGCACTCCGCACAAAAACTTGGGAATTCCTGACTCACAGGGTTGTGCAAAAACGCAAGTCAACCAAGTTGCAGCGGAAATCATGAGAATACAAACCAAACAAAAACTCGCTGAAATTACAAACCTCACGAATGACGATGAAACGGATGAAGGATTTACTGCAGTAGGCAGGAAGGAAAAGAAGAGAAACCATAACATAGGAAGTGGAGAAGGTGATAATGACTTCCATAGCACTGGAAAATCTGACAAGAAAATCTGGCTATTTTTATCTAAAGTACCGGATACAGTAACACAGGATAACATAAAAAATTATATTAAAAAACGCACACAATCGCAAGATATCTATGTGAAGAAACTGGAAATATATTTTGTCCGCACCAACAACCAAGCTTTCATGATTGGGGTGGAACCCTGCCTGCAGAAGACGGTGTATGAATCAGACTTCTGGCCCCAAAACAACGGTAACGATTTTTGGACAGACCACACAGCCACCCTTCCTGGAAAAACCAATCTAGACAAATAACAAAAACATTTCAAGAGCCAGCCTCACCCACGACGTCAGCGAGATAAGTTCAACTAAACAGCCAAAGCCTGGCAAATCAAATCAACATTTTAGAATTATTCTGTAGCATTAGTAAACCGACATTTCTTTGTATATCTGAGCATTGGATGCGTGAAGATCAACTGAGGTTAACTATCATAGCAGGTTATAGACTTATCTCCGGATAGAGTAGGACAAGACTATCTCATGGTGGTACGGCAATATTTGTAAGATCTGAAATACTCGGAAATTGCGACATTATTCAATATCTCGTGAACTCATCCTTAGAACTTGACTTCGAGTGTTCTGCAATCAAGGTCAATAAAAATCTTTGCATTATCACCCTGTACCGTAGCTCATCAACAGAATCAGACCCCCAAATTTTTCTTGATAAATTATACATCACCTTAACTGACATAAGAGCCAAGCATACCCACATTATCCTCTGTGGAGACTTCAACATAAATTATAAGGGAAACTGTTGTTATAAGACACTCTTTGACTTATTCGCGATGTTCAACTTGGAACTACCATATGATGAACCTATTCTTGTGGAACAATTCGGGAATAAAACCACATCTAGTGGAATAGACTATGTTGTCAGTAACATAAAAATAACACCTGTAAACTAGTCTGTCTGGGCGCATCTGATCACCTTGCACAAATCATGTCCTGGTCATCAAAAAAATTACCGGATCTAGGCAAAAGCAATGTGGTTACAAGAAAAATTAATGAACCATGTCTTCAACACTTTAATTAACCATAAACACCTAATAATAAAATTAGAAGTGATGGGGATCAAGGAACCCATCCAGTTGTGGATTAAATCTTATATGTCTGGCAGAAAACTCAAGGTTCAGGTCAAGAACGAGCTCTCCAACGAATTTGATAGCCTCATTGGGACTCCTCAAGGTGGGATATTATGCCCACTTCTGTTTTTACTATATGTGAACGATGTACCCTCATATTTCAAACACGGACGCGTATTCATCTATGCAGATGACACCACAATTATAGTCAGCTGATAACCTAGCCGACTTAAATACTAAAACATAAGCGATCATAAGCAACTTCACACATTGGTGCCAAAGAAACCACCTTATTATCAATGAGAACAAAACTGTAACCATTGAATTTACCGCACCACTTAAGGCAGAAAATAATATAACCTTAACAACAAGCAATAACACCGAAATTCGTACATCCGAAAGCACCAAATTCCTTGGAATAGAATTAGACTCCAAGCTTAACTCCAATAAACAAATAGACTGCTTGTGCAAAAAACTGAATAAATTGTATTATGCCTTCAACAGCTTACAATCTAACCTCTATGAATGTCACCTAATTAACTTATACTATGCATTAGTACACTCCGCAATCAGCTATAACATAATTGTGTGGGGCAGAGCGACGGAAAATACGCGGGTATTCATTTTACAAAAGCGGTTTATTCGCCTAATATTCAACTTAGAATATAGGGAGTCCTGTAGAGATACTTTTAAGAAGAATAGCATACTGACCTGAACAGGTATCTACCTCCACAAGCTATTAAGCTATACCCACAAGAACAAAGATAAACTCCAAAAAAATAGTGACATCCATGAATATAATACCCGAAACAAAAATGATGTCCACCTATGCAAATTCAACCGAATGCAACTGAAAAAATATCCACTCTACGCAGGAGGATACTTCTATAACATGCTACCAGACGAAATAAAAGAGCTTGGATATTTCCAAGCTCTTTTATTTCGTAAACAAATTTAAATCCACTCTAAAATCTTTCTTGATCGAGAATTGTTTCTACTCCTTAGGGGAATTCATAGCCCAATGCTCATAATATTATAACCAACAAGACTATATTCCAACGAATATCATCTTGTAGCTCAATATATGCCTTAATGATTGTGTTTTATTTATACATTATATACAATGTTATTTGTGCACATATTCCTTTATGTTTTTGAACTGCATCGTACTCAATCAATCAAAATATACTTTATTGTCCAAAGAATCATAATCTCATTGACAAAGCATGTGTTAGATCATAACTACCATCATTATAATTATCACAGATGAGATAGTGTGGAGTCAGCTTTAAAATAACAAAAAGGTCAATAAATAAACAGTACACATACACCTAATATAATAATGTAAAAGATTAAAATGTACTACATATGACTTGACTCATGCCATGTATATGATTAATTAACGGATAAATTGCCCAAAATGACCTCCACCAAGTTCCATAAAATAATACAGTCGAATTTCGAAACCTTTAATTACATTATTCAGTGGTCAGCAATCTGCATTCCCGAACAAGTCTCTGTCGCAGCTAGATTTGTAGAATGTACACAAAAACATGTAAACTAGGAAACTCGGGAAATATGGAATTTTTTTGGAATGTGAAAAAACTGAGACACCTTTGAAATCACTTAATGAGTGGCCGCCCTGTAAACGTTTCGAAATGGTTTTTGTTGGAGCTACTCATCGCAGAACAAAAAGTAGATAGTTGGCCACTGTCACTTCCAACATGGTTTTTTCTGCTGAAGAAAGAATACAGTGATAGTGAAATGTATAACTTGTTATGTATTCTCAAATTGTTCAAATTCATGTTTGTACCTCTTCTGAATTGTCATAGCTTGTAATTGTTCTGTACTAGGCTTGTACCATTGAATAAATTAAAAAAAAAAGTAAAAAATAATTGCTTTGGATGTGTGACGTAGGTTATTCCGTGAGTTATAGATTCAAAAGCTTGTCGTGCAAAGTTTTCAGTTCAAATACAAAAGGGACAAGCTTTTGAATCTATAACTCACGGAACAACCTACGTCACACATTAAAGCAATTATATTTTACTTTTTAGTGCATTTGAATGAAAGCTTGTCTTTAAAAAGGTTTATTATTAATTATTTTATTTTGTGCTTTTTAGTACTTAAGTATGCCTTAATCTATGCATTTTTGTTAAAGCATCGTTATTATGAAGCCTTTTTCCTGTAAGTTCTGAGCTATCTAGTCCTTCAATGAGGAGACCTTCTAAAGATGAACTCATTCGCCATCTTGGAGTTGCTGCCCTCTTCAATTTATGAATTTCAAGTAAAAATCAATAATGTTCGACTAAACTCATCATTTCCGACACCAAAAACCCCGACATACCAATTTTGAATCGAAACGGGCCATAATTACAAAACTCGTCCGCCATCTTGAATTGGTCGTGAATTTTTATAAAAAAACTCATAAATCCGACCCCATAAAACCCCCTCATACCAATTTTGAATCGAATTGGACTATACTAAATCTTGTCATCATCTTGGAGCGCCATTTTGTTTTTTTCTATAACAGGAATTCCATGAGCCGCCATTTCAATTTCATGAATGTTGACAAAAAATTCATAATCTCCGACTTCGAAAACTCCCGCATACAAATTTTGAATAGAATCGGACAATAATCACAAAATTCCTCCGCCATGTTGGAGCCGCCATCTTTACTTAATAAATTTTGACAAAAAATTAATAATCTCCGACCCCGAAAACCCCCACATACCAATAGTTAGGGAGGTGGCGAGCATTTCGGTATATGATTAGCACAAGTTTCACATCGAGGTGGATTGCAGTTTAGATCACTACGAATTGATTTGGTCCAGTCAATTAAGGTCCGATGTCGCTGCGTTTCCGCGTTACAGCGGGTTGAAGTTGCTTAAAAAAGAGGAGGTATTAAATCATTTCACATGTCTGCCTCTGGAGTTCATGGTCAAATCATCCTGGAAACGACGAAAATGAAGAGGCAGACATTCAGGGCTCTGCATTATCACGGGATGGAGTTGTAAAAATGTAAAAAAAAGCTCTATTAAGTTATTTGCACACGGTTCTCATTGCGCCCATTCGTTTCATTATGACTCCCTGGATACAAAAAAACATTTGGCAGACACTTTGCTCACTGATTTTCAGCTGAACAATTGTTTGAATTTCACGGAATCAAGGGAAAGCAGGTATTGCATTGGATTATTGTGATTCTTTATAGTTTTACTATCATTATTTTGTTCGATATTATTCGTTGAACTCACGGTAACGATTCAACTTCTATGGAAAAATATTTTTTTAAAATGCCAACCAGAAACGAAATGCGTTTATTAGAGCACATTTTTTTAAAAAGGAAAAAGCTAGAATATTCAAGAAGTGTCGTCATCGCTAGCATCCGAGAAACCTTGCAGATCATTCATGTTGGCGTTTTCGTCCATGTCTCCTTCCTCATCTGAAAAATACACAACGTGTTCCAATTTTTATGGCACGAAATTTACATTATACATCTGAACGAAAAAATGTGTACCTGATTGATGTTCGGGATCTTCAACTTCGGATATGACGTCGCTATAGAACCGTGGCAATTGTTCTCCTTTGAACCATTTAAAATTAAGCGCGTCATCTTTTTGTACTCAGCCACAATCATTCGGGTCCAAATAAATTAAGTTATCTTTCACCCAGACTTTATTATGAGAAAAAATGGGAATGTTCTGATAATTCCAAGTTAGGAAAATCACCAATATCATTCAGTCAGGAATTTTTATTTAAATTTTTCAAATTGGTTGTTTGAACTATTGATTTAATTTCTAATGAAAAACATTTCTTCAACAATCAATTTTTTTTTTAAGCCAAAGTTCTTCAACATTGAATGCATCCAGTTGAACTCCAGGAGTTCTTTGGAAAATCACTACTCACTAGATTACAATTTTGATACATATTTTGATACTTATTTTGATACATATTGATACATATTTTGATACATGTTTTGGATGACACAGTACCTTTTTTAGCACCCACTAGTTTCATGATATACAGTTTGAGGAATCTGATAGTGAGATTAGTTCCTGATACTCAAGATTGTCCAGATGCTGTTTTACCCATTCAGGGGCTCAAAGCTGTGAAAGCAATTGATTATGATCCAAAATCGAATTTTATATACTGGGTAAGTACAGCTAATTGATATTGAATAGAAAAGAATTGATCTTAAAAAAACTCCCCTTGCTTCAATTACCCATCAAGTTAAACAACAACGCTATTATTGTCAAAATGTTTTTGAAAAGGTATCAATAGATTTTTTAAATTTTTTTGGGCACTCTTTTAAATTTAGCATCAGATTGTTAGATTAAAATTTCGATCATGAAGCAAAAAGGCAAAATTGAGCGACCTCTGGTATCGCATATTTGAATTTCCCTGGTATAAATACATACGAATCAATCCTCGCAATCCATTTTAATTGGCATTTGTTCAAAAAATAATAATTCAGTCATAGTGATCCAATCAGCATGGAAATATGGCAATAATGGAACCATAAACGAATTCTTTCTACTATACACTTTATCGATCACAATCTGTAGATTATTCTCAATTTGACAATTATAATATTGCATTTCAAATTCAACACATTGAATATATGTAAACTATCTGCATGATTCGTCTTTATTTATTTCCCAAAATGGATCGGTTTTCTTCGTGCACTTCTCAAACATATTGTTACAAATACACTATGCCACTGCAAGTTGTCTGGTGCCTGTGCTTCCAGGTAATTATTCTAGAAAAGGCACCGGATGAATAGTGCGACTCCCAGAAAGACCGAGAACCTACCGTTTTCTAGGTGCTAATGACCTTTATAAGAGTATATTTTTCTTGTTTTTTTATGCTTTCTGTCACTTGTGTCTGTATTTTTTAAAGTGTTATACAATTTAGATTTTAAGAAGCTTTGTCAATAAGGTTTTTCTTGGACAATAAAGTATATTTCTCTCTCTCTCTCTCTCTCTCTCTCTCTCTCTAAGAGCCTCGGTGCATCACTGATGAAAGTAAGTGTAGTGGTGTGCACAGTGAATTGTGATTAAGTTATTTAATTGTCATGAGTTAATTATTGTTTTGGGTTGTGAAGTATACATAAACGGTGGATAATTAGTTCAGTATTTTAATAGTCACGAACCCCAGGTTCGTAACAGTTGATGTCAAAAGCGAGGGTATTAGTGGATGATTTCAAACAAATTCATGAATATAATTACATAGAAGCCATGATGGAAATGAAGCGGCAGTTTGCCGAGAGGAATGACGGCAGAGAGAAAAACATGAGAAGGAGGTTTGTCGACAACAGGAGGAGGAACAAAAAGAGAAAAACAAGAACAGGAGGAATGACAAAAGCAAAAGGGGTTCAAAGGCAAAACAAAGAAAATCGCAGTACTGAAGGAAGAAGTTGACGCTGTACAAGAAGAAGCAAAGAAGGAAGTTACTGTGGTACGAGAAGAAGCAATGAAAGAAATCACTGCAGTAGGAGTAGATTCAAAAAATGTGAATGATGCATGAAAAAACAATGCAACATCGGAAAGAATTAGAAAAGAAAGTTGATTCACTGAGGATCCAAGACCATCTTCACAGAGTTGCCACATCAAACAATTATTTCTACTTTTGATGGACAGTCGCCATGATCTCTATATCGTTAACAGTTTGAAGCTGCTGCAATGGCCAATGGAGACGATGAAGAAAAGAGAGAGAGAAAGAAATATACTTTATTGTTTAAGAACCAGAATTTCTTATTGACAAAGCATAGTGTTAAAATTAGAAGAAAAGTGTATATCATAAGTATATAACTAAATGTACATATACAGAATGAAGTTATAAAAAATGTTGAAGGACCATAAATAGTACACATTAAAATTAGAAGTGAACAATTGTCATAGCAGATCAGTATAATATAGATACATAGTACAAAATTTTATTAATGTAGTGGAACGTAAATAAACTTAACTTGGTTCTACTAATTTATTTCACACTTAATCTACAACTTAATTTATATTACTACTCCACTGGTATAGCTCGATCGTATGGGCTCGTTCAGACTGTTTACTCCCTCTTGAGGGCCGTCTATTTATCTCCGACACAGCATTCTCGATGTTTCGAATTCTTTCAGTTGGCGACCGGCGTGTTCCAATTGTTTCCAATATTGACCGTTGTTTTCCGCGGCATAGCGGCTGGATGGTTCTCGAATATCTCCGGGGATGATCTCATCGTTGTCGACGGCAACGCGTAAGGCGACAGGTCCGGCCTAGGTTCGTTACATCGCCCCCTTCTTAAAGACATTTCGTCTCGAAATTTCATCCTTGGAGTGTGACGATATCTGCATGACTCCCCATATCTGCACCGTGAAGTTCGATGGAAGTAACACTCCACGGTCTTCATGATCGGTCGTGGAAGAGGGTTACAGCAAACCAAAATCTTGACGCCACTGGATCTGAATATCGCCTCCAGCATACTTCTTATGACTCTCCAGTCCAACCCACAGGACAATTTTGGAATTGCTAGATCCACCAGATTCTGGTCCACCATAGTATCTCTTAGTTTGGTGAGACTCTTCCAGACATCTTCATAGGACGGTTTATCTTGGGAATGCCTCTTGGTAACTAGGTAGTAGATGTTTCTCTGGCCTTTCTTCAACTGTAGCACCCCACCAACTTCTGGATTCTGCTCCCGCAGTGTTTGGAGTTGACCAAATTTCTTGGAGAACACTGCGGCGATGCCCCTGGACATTTGAAGATCTTCTGCCACACAGTGCGCTAGTGCGTAGTCAGCAGGCACCTCGAAAGGTCTCGTGACTCCTCTCTAGTAACCCCATGTAGAACTTTCTGCCCGTTTGAATACAAGGACATAAACTTCTCGAACGTCATATCATCCTCCGGTGGCTTGAGGGTGCGAACTTGGTCATGGTTTCCAGCGTAAGGGCCAACCTGTTGAAATGGACGACCCTTGGTTTCCCTCGGGGTGGCTTATGGATTCGGTACACAAGGTCGTTTATCCTTTTCACGATTTTATACGGGCCTTCCCACGAGTTCCGCAACTTTGGTGATAGTCCACGACGACGTTTGGGGTTGTACAGCCAAACCAGGTCATCAACCTTAAATCCTCCAGCGTCGGCCTTGATGTCATAGGTCTTCTTCATTTTATCGCTGGCACTCTGGATGTTCAACCGGACTCGTTCGTGGATGTCGTCCATTCTCTGCCGAAGTTTGCTGACGTAGTCCTCTCCCGCAGTGTCTTGTCCTGGCGGTATCCCAAACTTCAGGTCACAAGGCAGTCGCAGTTCTCGGCCCATTATAATACTAGCAGGAGTTTGACCGGTTGACTCGTGTACTGCGGATCGATAGGCCATCAGGAACAAATGAAGATACTGGTCCCAGTCTCTTTGATGGTCAGAGACAACCTTGGACAAGTGGCGGTTGATCGTCCTGTTCATCCGTTCCACCATTCCATCGGACTGCGGATGTAGGGCCGTGGTTCTTGTCTTGCGGATGTTCAGCAGTAGACATATTTCTTGGAAAAGGTTGATTCGAAATTTCTGCCTTGACCCGGGAGTGCAGCTCCATTGTCAATACCGATTCGACATCATCCATTCTTTCTCCAAGACTTCGGCGACGGTGATGGCTTCCTGGTTGTGCAGGGCATAGGCATCCGCCCACTTACTGCAGTAGTCCATTGCCACAAGGATGTATTTATTCCCGTGGTCGGATACGGGAAACGGGCCGGCGATGTCAATGGCAATTCTCTCGAACGGGCTGCCTACGTTGTACTGACGCATCGGGGCCTTGGGTCGTATTCGAGGTCCATTGCTAGCAGCGCATACAGCGCACTTTCTGCACCAGTCCTGACGTCAGCTTGACAATTGGCCCAGTAAAACCGTTGCCTCACTTTCTGCAGGGTCTTCGTCACTCCCAGATGTCCTCCGGCGACTCCATCATGGATTTCCGCAGCACTTCTCTCTTCTGTTCCTGGGAACAATTATTTGGCGTCTGTCTTCCCCACCAATATCGGCCTCCAACACCCGTTTCAGGATCCCATTGTCCAGAATAAGAGAGTTCCATTGTGCCCAATAGGACTTAACAGCCGGCGAGTAACCTGCGACTTCCTGCCATGATGGTCTTCGATTGCCCTTCTTCCAGCTGACGACTAAGCCAAGGTCGGGGTCATTTTCTTGGTCTTTCTGGATCTTGCTGTCATTCCAGTTGTCATCCATTGCCGCGGTTCTACAAAGTGTTGCTTCTTCTCTTCTGCTCGTCGGCAATGTGAGCAATCATCTGGACATGGTCTTCGCGACAAGGCATCTGCATTCTTATGGCTAGTTCCGGCTCGATGTTCGATCTCGAAATCGAATTCTTGGAGTCTCTCGATCCAACGTGCTACTTGACCCTCAGGATTTTTGAACTGTAAGAGCCATTTGAGAGCTGCATGGTCAGTTCTCAACAGGAATCTTCTTCCATACACGTACTTGTAGAAGTGTTCCACTCCCTTTACAACAGCTAACAGCTCTCGCCTGGTGACACAGTAATTGCGCTCTGGTTTGCTAAGCGTCTTGCTGAAATAACCAATGACCTTCTCCTGTCCCTCCTGGATCTGAGATAGGACAGCTCCAAGTCCCACGTTGCTGGCGTCCGTATCCAAAATGAATTTCCCTTTGGGTAGGGGATAGCTCAGTACAGGTGCGTTGATCAAAGCTCCTTTCAGCTTCCTGAATGAGTCTTGACATTCTCCGGACCACTGGAACTTTGTTTGCCCCTCCGTGAGCCTGGTCAGTGGTTTAGCGATGTTGGCGAATCCCAGCACATATCGGCGATAGTATGTGCATAAACCAAGGAAACTTCGAAGTTGGTGAATGTCTTTGGGATGGGCCAATCCTTAACAGCTTTGATCTTCTGGTCATCCACTGCTACTCCTTCCCCAGAGACAACGTGGCCGAGGTATCGTACTTCTTTTTGGAACAGATGGCATTTCTTAGGGCTCAGCTTCAATCCGGAGTTCCTCAGTCGCAGGAATACTTACTCCAAGTTTTTCACGTGGTCCTCAAACGACCTGCCGACCACAATTATGTCGTCGAGATACACTAGACACGTGTTCCATGAGAGTCCTTTCAGCACTGTCTCCATCAATCTTTCGAATGTGGCGGGAGCATTACAGAGCCCGAATGGCATAACGGTGAACTGCCACAATCCTGAGCCGATGGTAAAAGCAGTCTTTTCTCGATCTTCCTGAGCGAGTTCTACTTGCCAGTATCCACTCTTCAGATCAAGGGTCGAGAAAATCGTGGAACCAGCCAACGTGTCTAGGGTGTCATCTATTCTCGGGAGAGGGTAACTGTCCTTCTTCGTGACATTAATAAGTTGGCGATAGTCTACACAAAGCGTGTCGATCCATCCTTTTCTTCACCAGTACGACTGAGAGGACCAGGGACTGTCAGATGGTTCGATAACTCCTTCTTTTCCCATATCGCTGACTATTTTGTCAGCCTCTTCCTTCTTGGCAAGAGGAAGTCTTCTTGCTGATTGCCGGATCGGTCGGGCACCCCAGTATCAATCTTGTGCTGGACCACATTAGTTCGACCCCTTTTCTTGTCCGGTATCGAAGATGTCTTGGTACTTTTGACTAAATCTCTTAGTTTGGGCTGTTGAGCTGGTTTTATGTCTTTGGAAGAGATGGCAACCAATTTTCTAGTTCTGTGGGCAAGTTGTTGGGTTGGCTAATCGTACCTCGTACGCCCCGGATCACAGATGAAACTGACGAGCAGTGCCCTAAAATTGTTCCTTTCTTTAAGGTCACTGGAAAGTAATTGACATTCATGACCCTTACCGTACACATTTTTCAGCACGTAACAGGGTTTTCCCTAGGGGAATCCCTCGTCCAATTTTCTCATCATGAAGTTTGGGCTCGAACATCATCACGTCTCCACTGCTCGCACTCCCGTCCAGGCGAGCCTCCAGGATGGTTTCAGCCCTCTCAGGTACGCTTATATCTTCAGCCAACAGCACACGGATCAACTCTTCACTTCTCCCATGAAGTACCAGCTCTTCTCCGTTGACACGTAGGACGCCGTCTTTGAAATCCAATTCAAACCCTCTGGAATTCATGATGTCCATTCCGATGATTGCATCGTCTTCGATGTCCGCTACAAGTGCCTGATGTTTCACATTAGTGCTGCCCAAAATTATTTCAATCGGTAGCTCGCCATATACAGTAGCTGGCTCCCTGTTGCTGCGTAGCTTCCAAGTTGTCGGTTCAATTCGTTCCGGTGTTCTGGCAAAGGAAGGTCCGAGAATTGTCCTAGTCGCACCTGTATCTAGCAGCATGGTGCAAGGCTCGTTATTGATGAGACCGTCTACGAAAACACCTCTGTTCTGTCGTTGCAGGATAGCGACATATGCGTTGTTAACCAGGGCTTGCTGGACACAGGCCGACGATTGCCCTTCTCGTCGACCTTCTTTAGTTTTCCTGCATCGGTCGTGTTTTGAATGTTGGACATTTGCTACGACATGTCCAATTTTGCCACAATTCCAGCATCTTATCTGTCTTTTCTCAGGGAACACTTCCTTAATCACTTTCCTTATGGCAGCTTCCAAATTAGCAGGCTCCTGTGAGTCTTCCTCAATCATTCGGACTTTACTCTGGCTTTTGCAAGATTGTTTCGCTGCCTCGAATTCCAAAGCGCGTGCCAGTGCGTCTACGAGATGTGTTGGACAGGCTAGTGTCAACGCTTGTCTGGTTTCTTGGTCACGGAGTCCATCCAGGAATGCTTGAACCGCTAGTCGCTCCATTACATTTTCTGGTGTGGCTGGATATGCGAGACGAACCAAGCGTGCAATGTCAGTTTCGAATTCTTGTAAGGATTCGCCCGATTTTTGGCAGCGATTTTTCAGCTGGGAGTGGTATACGTGTTCCAAATGGGCGTGGCCATATCGTAATTCTAGATGTTTAATCAGCTGATCATAGTCCTCCTGTTCTTGGGCGGTGAGAGTTTGTCAGAATATTTGTCGCTTCTCCACGTAATGCAAGTGTCAGTGCTACAGCTCTTTCCCCCTGCATTCCATCCGTTTGCTTTGGCCGCTGCTTCAAACTGCCGGCGGTAATTTGCCCATGGAGTTTTTCCGTCGAACTGAGGCGGCTTCATGGAAAGCTTCCCTATTTCTGAAATGACCTTGACATCTTTTATACCCTCTTGAACTTTATCCACGTTCAAACTCAAGTCCAGCGTTGCATTTTCGTTAACCATCTCTGTGGAGGACGCACTATTAATTTGTTTTTCCAGCTTACTGATCGTTTCCTTTATTTTGTCCATTTCTGCCTCAATTCCGTCTTTGATTCCATCGCTGATTATTTCCTTCATCTTGTCCATCTCTGCCTCGACCCCATCTTTGATTTTATCTACCTCCGTGTTCATTTGCT
This sequence comes from Gonioctena quinquepunctata, assembly GCA_018342105.1. Classification (NCBI taxonomy): domain Eukaryota; kingdom Metazoa; phylum Arthropoda; class Insecta; order Coleoptera; family Chrysomelidae; genus Gonioctena; species Gonioctena quinquepunctata. The sequence continues at coordinate 73,771 of JAFIRS010001737.1, read as the reverse complement.
CCCTAATTTTATCTATCTCTGTCTCAACGGTTCCCATTCTTTCTTCTAGGAAATTAGCCACACCACACAATTCTTTTTTTAGGCCTTCTGTGTTTTCCAGGAACTTCTCTTCAGGCTTCTTGAATTTTCTAGAAGCTTCTCTTCCAGATTTCTAGAATTTTTTTTCCTTCCGATTTCTAGAATTTTCTTCAAGCTTCTCTTCCAGATTTCTAGCATTTTCTTCCAGGCTTCTTGAATTTTCTAGAAGCTTCTCTTCCAGATTTCTAGAATTTTCTTGAAGCTTCTCTTCCAGATTTCTAGAATTTTCTCCAAGCTTCTCTTCCAGATTTCTAGCATTTTCTTCCAGTTTATTCATTACCAAACTTAAATCACCTCCGGGAACTTCGAATAAAAATGTTTCGGGGTCCTCACCTTCTTGTATAAGTCCTTCTGCAAGTCTTTCCTGGAGTACTTGCTTTTTACCTGTTGTTTCCAGTTCCCTTTCCTCCAATTCCTGTTTCAATTCCGCTACCTTCAAGTCCGCAAGGCGCACTTTTCTTGAACACATTTTGTCTTTGACGAGGTATCAGTCTGTTTCACACGAAAAAGTTTATCAGTTTGTTAAAAATTCACTTCGCGAATTCTTTTCCACGGGCCACCAGTCTATTGTCTGTTTCACGCGAAGAGTGTATCAGTTTATATTCCCACGCACAATTGTCCACTTCGCGAAAACCGGGCCACTGTCTATTTTGGGCGTACAAAAAGGTCTATCAATTTATTTTTCTGAGTATCCACTCCACGATCACTTGTTTATTTTCAAAATCTCACTTCCGACACCAATTGTAACGTAAATAAACTTAACTTGGTTCTACTAATTTATTTCACACTTAATCTACAACTTAATTTATATTACTACTCCACTGGTATAGCTCGATCGTATGGGCTCGTTCAGACTGTTTACTCCCTCTTGAGGGCCGTCTATTTATCTCCGACACAGCATTCTCGATGTTTCGAATTCTTTCAGTTGGCGACCGGCGTGTTCCAATTGTTTCCAATATTGACCGTTGTTTTCCGCGGCATAGCGGCTGGATGGTTCTCGAATATCTCCGGGGATGATCTCATCGTTGTCGACGGCAACGCGTAAGGCGACAGGTCCGGCCTAGGTTCGTTACAGTAGTATATATAGTGAGGTCCTATCAGAGTTTCATTGTAAAATAGCTCTTTTCAATAGGGCATCTTTCACCGGTTTTCTAAATTTTCTATAATCATTTAGTCCTCAGTTCAGCGGGTATATGGTTATATATTTTTTTACTTTCAAAAAACAATTAACATTTTGTTGGAGTGGACTTTGGAATGGGTAAAGCAATTTTCCTCTCTGTTGTTTGTCGAGTCATATGATTTGTTTGTACAGTAGTCTCCGTCATATATTTTTTGTGAATCAAACATACCGTTTCTAATATAAATAAACATATCAGAGTGAGAATTACCTGACTTAAAAGCAAAGGTTCACATGACTCTTGCACACCCACCTTACTGCTCGTTTCTGCAGAACAAACACTGAATGGAGAAGTTGTTGGCTACAATATCCCCAGAAAGCTATACCATAAAACCTAATCACTGACAAGGACAGGTGGATGGAGCCCATCACAAAAAACACAGAGAGGCAAATTGAAACAGAGATCATTGACCTTGCAAACAACAAACAAATCATGAATGAAATACAGGGTGATCCAGATCCAGGAAAAGAGGCAGATTTGGAAGAGGAAAATTTTACTTTGGTGGAATCAAGAAGACAATCAAAAAGGAAAACAACACTACCTACGGAAACCAATCAACGACAACTCAAACCCTTTCCAAAAAATCTGATAATAATACCAAAAAATCAACAGGATAATAATAAAACGATGGCAGATCTCAAAAAGGTGATTAACCCTGGGAAATTATCAGTAGGAATAAGACAACTACAACACATTTCAAATGGAGGAATAATATTGAAATGAAAAAAAAATACTACAGGAATCCACAGAAAAACTTGAAGACGAGTATGAGATAAGAACCACGAGAAAGAAAAAATCTTCAAACTGGTAGGAGTGGATAAAGAAGATTGCACAGAAAACGAAACACTAATAACAAAAATTATCAGACAAAATGATCAGACAAAATAAGGAGATCAAATAAGTGTATTGCATACAGCCAACAAATACGATGGAACAGTTACTGTAATCTTGGAAACACTTGAAGAAATAGGACGAAACTCAACATAGGATTCAAATCTTTTAGAGTATATGAAGTAAAAGTCAATATTAAAAGGTGCTTCAATTGCTGGGGCTATGGTCACTTAGCTCAAGCGTGTAGAAACAAACGAGCTTGTCCTAAATGTGCAGGAGAACACAGACATAGTGGTTGTCAGATGACAGAACAGAATGCTAAATGTATAAATTGTACAATGAGAAATGAAAAAAGAAATTTATCACTCAACGTGCATCATAGTGCCTGGAGCAATGAATGTGAGGTTCACAAATATGAAGTGGAAAAACAGAATAGTAGGAGAAATCCACTGCAATAGCAATTACAGCTGAATGAGAAACAAAAAATGGATCCAGTAGTGCTAACAAGCAGACCCAAGGTAAACGTCAAAACTTCTTAGTATTTCATCAAAACATTCATTGCCTAACTAATAAAACAGACGAATTAGAAATATTCCTAAACTCGCTACAAGCAAAACCAAAAATATTGTGCATAACGGAACATTGGCTCAGGGAACATGAAATAAAGTACATAAACATTAATAACTACAGATTGAGGTCAGCATTCACTCGTAAATCAATGCAGCACGGAAGAGCCAGCATCTACACCATAGAGGACTTGGATGCAGAAAACATAGATTTTGTGGTTGATAAAAGTGTTGACGGGCATATAGAGTGTGCAAGTGTAGTAATAAGAAAAATTAATATTGTTGTTGTATGTATCTACCGAACAGGTTTGGGATCTTTTGATATTTTTATTGAGAAACTGAAAGAAATAGTTGACTTAATTCATGAAAAATACTTAAGTTCACGATTATATTGTGTGGAGATTTTAATGTCGATTTATTAGAAGACCGTGTACAAAGCAAAGTATTTCTAGATCTACTACTAACACATAATATAACACAAACTATATTTGAAGCAACCAGAATTTCAACTATTTCTGCCAGCTTATTAGATAATATATTCGTTAACTTTGAAGATTATGAAAAAATTATTTTAGTTCATTCATCATTGTCAGATCATCATGGCCAAGTGATAACTCTCTTCACAGAAAAAATTGAAAATAAAGTCTCCGGCACAAAAAAAATTATATATTCTAAAAATAAATTGGCACAATTCAAACAGGAAATAGCAAAGGTAAACTGGGATAATGTAGTAGATTGCACAGATGTAAATATAGCTTATAGTAATTTCAGGAGCACCTTCAGCATGCTAATGAATTTAATATTTAAAGAAAAAAACATTAACCAAAAAACAAGGACAAATGCATGGATAACAACAGGAATAAAAACATCTTGTGCTAATAAACGCTCACTATATAGGAAAAAAGTATTAGGGCTAATAAATACAAAGCATTTCAAAAAATATTGCTCTGTTTTTGATAAATTAATAAAAACGGCAAAAATAATGATTTCATAATGAAGGCTGATAACAAAACAAAAGCTACCTGGTCACTAATCAAGAGAATAACTTTGAAAAAAAACAAAATCAAAAAAATATGACAAACAATCAAAATCAATCAAATCAATAAATACTTCAGTGAAGCGTGCCCCAATATGAACAAAACTGAACAAATAGACTACGGAAAAATAAAGGGATGTGATGAAAATTTTGTATTCGAACCCACTATGCCATATGAGATAACATAATGTATTGAAGAGTTGAAAAACAAAAAGTCAGTTGGGGAAGATAAAATACCAATATGTCTTTTGAAAGAAACAATGGAGATCATAGCCTACCCGCTGTTCTATATTATCAATCTGAGTTTTTCACAGAGACTTTTTCCAGAAGAACTAAAAATTGCAAATATAAAAGCTATTTATAAAAAAGGAAACAAAGACGAAGAAACAAATTACAGACCGGTATCATTATTGTCAAATATCAGTAAAATTTTTGAAAAAATCATCAATAAAAGACTAATGAATTACCTAGATAATAAAGAACTGTTGTCAAAAGAACAAAATGTATTTCGTAAAGGCAAATCCACTATCCAAGCAATATATAAAGCAATTGAGAACGTTCTACATCACTTGAATAAAAATGACTGCACTATAACTGCATTGACCTGTCAAAGGCATTTGACGGTGTCAACCATGAGGTATTATGCAAAAAACTTGAAATTTATGAAATTAGGAACATATGGCTTAATTTAATAAAATCCTAACTAACAAACAAAATTCAATATCTAATAGAACATGATGCACTAGGGAATACAATTAAATCGGAACCAATCACAATAAAAAAAGGATCAATTTTGGGTCCATTACTATATATTTTATACACAAATGAAATACAAACTGTGGTGAATGAAGACATAATAATTATGTATGCTGATGATATATCGGTGATTCTGAAAGAAGAGAGTTCTCAATTGGTCATGACATAAATAACAAATGTGCTAGATTTGCTAAAAACTTATTTGTCTGCAAATGATCTGCTACTCAATATAGATAAAACCCAAATAATACATTTTGCAAACAGAAATACTGAGGCAAATACATTTGAGCACCAAAACTTCGACATATGCAATGAAGTCAAGTTTCTGGGACTGATAATAGACAAAAGGTTGGACTGGAAAAGCCACATAGACTATCTATCAAAAAATATTGCAAAATCTGCTATGCACTGAGAATTCTGTCAGAGCACGTATCAACAGAAGCGGCTCTCTCAGCATATCATGCGTATATACAAGCAAGAATAAAATATGGAATCATCTTCTGGGGGAACTCTGTTGACATCTCTACGATTTTGATACTACAAAAAAATGTATTAGGCATATATATAAAATGAAGAGAACTGATAGCTGTAGGCAAATTTTTATTAACAGCAAAATATTAACACTGGTAAACATCTATATATATATATATATATATATATATATATATATATATATATATATATATATATATATATATATATATATATATATATATATAAAAAGCTGTAATATTTGTAGCTGAAATTCTTCAGTAACTCTGAAAAAGATCATGAATACAATACTAGAACAAAACACGATCTAAAAAATGAAGAAATGTAAATATACCTATATACAAAAGAATGTAAAGTACAGCATTATAAATATTTACAATAAGTATCCAGATGACTTCAGAAAGCTCCCTGCTGTAACTTTAAAAAAATGCCTGAAAAATTACTTGTTAGAAAAGCCATATTATAACATACAAGAATTTCTTATAGATATGATGGAATGCAAACTTTCATGATGTACTTATATTTCAATGATTTCATGTGCTGTATTTAGTCGAAGGATCTGATGAAGTATATATGACAACATTGTATTTTAATGACTGACATGTTCTACACTCCTAGGAGTTAATTGTGTACTGTACCTGTACCTGGAACAAATAAAATTATCCATCTATCTATCTCAAATGAGATTCTATCAGAGAATGGTAGACCATTTTTGCTGTAGATGAACTAAATTTATTTGTAACAACTCTGAGAGCATAACATCAGAATGCTAATTTTTTTGTTAGAGCTGCCACATGCTGATCAAACTTCAGTTTTTCGTCTAAGGATATTCCTAGGAATTTTGTATTTTTTTTGTTTTGCTAAAATTTGTCCGTTGACGTTTAAATTGGTGCAATCAAAGCTAAAGCCCATTATATTAGTTTTCTTGTGATTAAAGCACAAATAATTTGCTTCGCACCATTGTTGAACCGAAGATTTTAGTGATATTATCTCTCATGTTGTCATAATTTTTCCCGTGCCCGAGTAGGGTAGTTTCATCAGCAAAAATGGTGAAGTTTGCTTGGATGGGAATAGCGGCCAGGTCATTTAAATATAAAATGAAGAGAATTGGACCTAGGGCAGATCCCTGCGAAAGTTCCCACGACATATCCCTGATGTTAGACAGACTCCCGTTTGATTTCACTATCTGTTTCCTATCACTTATATAAAATTTAAACCAATCATGACATACCCCTCTAAAACCATAGCAGTGAAGTTTTTCTAATAGTATTCTATGTTTCACACAATCAAAGGCTTTAGAGAAGTCATAGAATACTGCAACCACTGCTTCACCATTGTTCAGGTTGTGGTGTATACATGTTCGAGAAAAGAGAAAGGCTACTGCACTTATAGTGGCCTTGAGAAAACCTACTTTAGAAATGTTACAGACTATCCCAGAAGACCAGCATCTCGAGTATTGAGACCTGATTGCTGCTCTAGAATTGATGTACAGCGACCAACATCAAGAACACTGTACCAGGCACAATTGAAAACACGACTGCAGAAGTTGAGTAAAAGCTTACAGGAGTTTGAAGCGGACGTGCAGAGGCTGATCCAGCTTGCCTACCCAGAGGAATTATAGGAGTAAGTGAGCCAGTAACAGACTGCAAAACGAGCGGATATCCGGATAGAAGATAACATACTAAGAACCATTGGAAAATCCTCGAAACATTTGTCACCGAAGCCACCAAGAGATTCATTGCTGAAAGTGGTGTATTTGAGTCCAGGGTCACCAACAGGACACACCAACCTGTACAGCATAGGATTGACACCAGTCAAGCCCATCCTATTCAATCACCAAGAAGATTACAATTTGCCGTACAACAAGAGGTGCCTCGGTGGTACTGGTTTCCAAGAGGGATGGATCACCAAGATTATGTGTGGATTGTAGGAAACTCAATGACGTCACAAAGAAGAACAGCTACCCATTACCCAAATTCCACGACACACTGACTACATTAAAAGGCATCCCATGGTTTTCAATGCTGGACTTGAAGAGCGGATACTAACAAGTGGGCATACATGAAGTCGATAAGGAAAATAACGTGTTCACTACTGTAGCGGACTGTATCAGTTTACTGTTATGCCTTTTGTTATCTGTAATGTTCCAGCGACCTTCGAGAGATTGATGGACTCTCTTGGAAAACTCACCTGGTGTGTCTTGTTGATATCATTGTTATGGGAAGAAATGACCCTGCACTTTTCATATGTTAAGTGGCGACCGTTCAAATTTTCTGGAACTTTGGTATGTTGTTGTACTCGACCTAGTAACCAAAAGTGTCAATAGGCGCAACTCAATCCTATTACTAGTTTCCTAGATACGGGGTGTTAAAGTTGAAAATTGCCCAGTTTTCGGGAATTTTTTTTCTTCAACTCACGAGATAGATTGAATTTCTGTTGCATACACACGTTTACTACATGTTTTAGTAATACATTAGTAAATACGTACAATTAAAAATATTTATATTTTCAGGGTGATTCACAAATGTATGACGGTAGTTTTTTGCAAAATCTCACTTTCTCTACTGTGACGTCAGGGAAGCATATTTTTGAAAGGTTCTCCTCGATATAGTATTTTGACGAGAAAATATTGCACAGTACACATTTCTTATACAGGGTGTTTCATAGAGAGAACCACTAGCCTTTTTTTTAGGATTAATTCAAAACAGTGTATTTGTGGATTGATTTTCGGGAAAGGTAATACCACAAACATATATGTGTCTCTAATCTCCAAAATATTCAAGGTGGTTTATTTATAGGAAGGTATTCTATTTTGAAAAAAGTACAAAAACCATGAACAATCTGTATTCTAAAATTTCCCTGGTCAAATGTAACTATTTTCTCACTATATAATGATTTTTATAACATCTTGAGAGGTATGAATTCTACATCCGAAACTATGACCAGTTTTCGAGATACAGGGCGTTAAAGTGAAGAATTACTGATTTTATCAGTTTTTTCTTCAAAAAAAGCTGGATTGATTTTATGTTTCGCTTATGAGTTTAATATAAGTAAAACGAGAACTTTTTTAGTGACTTTTGAGTAACTTTATAACATTACATCAGGTATGCATAACCGTAAGAATTTTAAACATACAAGGTGATTTAATTATAATTACCTACCAAATATATAGATCTATGTCCGATATAAGTAATCGACAAGTTTTTATACACGTGGCAACAAAGATGATAATAAAAAGATAATAATCCATTTTTGTATGTAGTTTTTATTCAAATACTGGGTACCTATTTCGTATAGGCAGGTACTTCACAATATACGTCTAGAGCGAGTTATACCGGGTGTCCACAGAAGGTGGCTCGCCCCTATAACTTTTTTGTTTTCGGAGATAATGGAATGAAATTTGGAGAATCTGTTTAATGCATAAAACTGCATTTTTTGCCAAGTAACTCAGTTGGAATTTGCATGAAGTTTCATGCAAATTCCAGATTCACCGGAAGTGACATAAACTTTCGATTTTTAAATGGGACACCTGGTATATTTTCAGTTTTTTTGTCTCCATATGACATTTAGAATACAACCATGTATCATTTGTTACTGTTTGTAACCGTTTTTTTATTTTTTTTTCGAAATACATTTTTATTCTAGAGGGCTGTGGATACGTTCAAATAACTAATTTCAGTCCTAAAATGTTTGTAAAAATACAACTTTACTGTTTTCAATAAAATGTTTTAGCTATGTGACGTTTGGTTTTCAAATTTTTATTGCTATTTTTTTTTCAAATGGCAACTTGGTGGCTCTTCGGGTTAGAAAAAAAGAGCATTTCATTACGATTAATTTGATACCGCACTCTATTAGGTTGTAAAAAAACTTTCGATAAAAAACTGGAAATACCATAATTTTAGAACTTTTCTAAAATGAAGCACCTGTTGAAAATGAAATAATTATATTGAAACTACCTATTTACATATCTTTAGGGTTCCAGATGTTCAAAGTGACCTCCATCTTGTTGCTGACAAAGGCGAACTTTTCTTATTGTTGCCTTACAACGTTTCTCAACTGTCTTGGTGTAATTCTATGAATAGCTGCCCTTACTTTGTCCTCTAATTCATGTCGTGTCGTTTTTAATAGATCCCCATAAAAAAATCTAGAGGCGTAAGGTCGGGTGACTTGAAAAGTTTTTTAAAAAGGAATAAATAAAGGTATAAATTCGCCGGCCACCTAACTGGACCCATGTTTTCGTTGTATGTTTCATGCAGATATTTCGTAACTGCCCTCAGGTTGTGTGGTGGAGCACCATCTTGTTGATAAAACAATCCAACTCGATTTATTAATGGAACTTCGTCCAATAAATGCTCAATTTCCTGCGTGAGGAAACTTAGATATCTAGCCCCTGTCAGGACACCGTCAAAAATTATAAGGCCTAAAATTCTGTCCCCTAAAATCCCAACCCAACAATTGAAACCAAACCGTTCTTGGAAATGTCCTTCCTCCATCAAGTGTAAATTTGCATCAGACCCATATCGCTTATTATTTCTGTTGAAATGTCCCAAATTAGTGAAACGGCTTACGTCAGTATACAGAATTTTATATGAAAATGTGTCATCTTCCAAATATTTTCCAAAAAACCAATTGCAATACTCAAGTCTCCTTGCATTATAGTTTTGGTACAGGTGCTGGTGTAGTTGATATTTAAATGAATGATATTTATGCTTCTTCAAAATGTTAGCTGCAGAAGACTTCGAAATGTCACATTCTCTTGCGATCTCCCTGAGTGACGTATTAATATTTACTTGAACGTATGCCAGAACATCTATTTCTTTTTCTTCACTCACAACAAACGAATCATTCCCATCATTATCAGGCTCATTTCGCATTTTTTGAACCAGTTTTGGAAAATAGTGCTGGGTCGGGTACCGCCGATCAGGATATCTCTGTGCGTAGAGACGTGCAGCATCGGTTGAATTTTGCCTACACTCTCCAAAAACTAATAACAACTTTTTCAGTTATTGTATAAATATTGTTATTTTCCATGATTTTCAAACAATGAGGTACACAATAACTACATAATTGACTCTGTAGAAAAGATGTAAAATAATATGTCGACACGTCAATTTTTACCGCAATAATTTAATGATTTTGTTTCAGTTGTGTTGGTTACAGGCTACTCGATGATTTTAAATCTTATTTTAATCTCCAATAAGATTCTTCATTTAACAAAAGTTCTAACGTTATATTTTCAGTTTTTTATCGAAAGTTTTCTTACATCCTAATAGAGTGCGGTATCAAATTAATCGTAATAAAATGCTCTTTTTTTCTAACCCGACAAGCCACCATGTTGCCAATTGAAAAAAAATAGTATTAACATTTTTAAAATCAAACGTCACATAGCTGGAACATTTTGATCAAAAACAGTAAAGTTGTATTTTTACAAACATTTTAGGACTGAAATTAATTATTAAAAGGTAGAATAAAAATTTATTTCGAAAAAAAATATAAAAAAACGGTTACAAACAGTAACAAATGATACATGGATGTATTCTAAATGTCATATGGAAATAAAAAAACTGAAAATGTACCAGGTGTTCCAATTAAAAATCGAAAGTTTAAGTCACTTCCGGTGAATCCGGAATTTGCATAAAGTTGAGTTACTTGTCAAAAAATGCAGTTTTATGCATTAAACAGATCCTCCAAATTTCATTCCATTATCTCCGAAAACAAAAAAGTTATAGGGGCGAGCCACCTTCCGTGGACACCCGGTATATTATAAAAACTTATACCTCGCTAATAACTAAATAAATGCACTATTTTTAGCAGAAAACTATGTTGTTTTGGGATCATCCACGCAGGCAAGAATTATACCAAAGGTACAAAGGTATATTGCAAAAACTATCAGAAAAATTAACTGAACCGTTAAACTCATTTCCACACCACCACAGAGGTAGAGGTTTCGGCGCGTTATTTTTTGGAGTGGTTTCCCCAATATGCCTATTCCACGTAATTGAGTTTTTTTTTTTTTTTTAAAGTGCGTGTTAAATTGAAGAGAAGGTTCTATAGGATAGGGAACATAGTAGCGAGCATAGAAATTGAACTGACCATTAGAGGGTACGTACATACAATGCTTATAGCAGATATGAAAATGTGGAGACTGATGAGTGCAGTCACCAGATAGAAAGGGAGTTAGAAACAACAATGAACAAGTGACATGAAAAGGCAGAGCAAATCTGATACAGCTTAGATAGAGTTGATGTTTAAAAGATGTGCAAATAAAATGAGTGACGAGTGATTCTACATAAAGAGATGTTTTGAAACAGAAGTAGTCAGTTAGGATTAGTAACTGATATTTTAAATCACCTCAGGACCAATGTGCACCTCTTCTGGCAGATTCCTTTCCCCTGAATCGTCAATACAATTTGAAAGTTTGGTTGAAGGAAATTTTATATTTTGCTGATGTCAAGCTGCATATCCTAAAAACCATACAACACTAGCAACATGAGCGCATGAACCCAATGTCCTAGCTCCTGATTTACAGGTACAGTAGTATCCTGTTATTGCATCCTCGTGATTCTCATTTGCGTATGTTTGGCAGCATTCACAAACCTAGAGTAAATTCTAAATCTCAACCAATAAGGTTCCTGATTCAACTCGTCGATTTGAATCAAACAAAACCGCAGTCTTTGATGTAAGATGCCGCTAAATCAATATGATAGGGACCCGTTAATTTTGTTAAATACTCTAAATTCAATCGAGGAAATTGAAGTACATGTTCGTTGTTCAAACGATTCCACTGACCATTTCGCCGTAAAAGATTTTCATTTTGAACACGAATTTGGACCCAATTATTTTCTTGCAATTTGTCCAGCATTTCATTAGCTATTTCAGGTGTTCTACTATTTCTATCAAGGGATGATACTTGTTTATTAAAGCACCAGCAATAAGATAAAATTCTTTTAAATGAGCTGCATGCAACGTGGATATTTTTCTGGAAAAAAATTCAAAAATCGTTTTGAAGTGACCATTTTTAGATTCTACTACCCATCTAGTAGTCATAATTATTCTGTTTTGGTTAGCTTCAAGAGCAGTAAATTGTTTTTGGTGCGGTGGAAGGAAACTTGGCATATAATATTGAATACCAAGATTTTCAAATGTGTCTGTAGAATCTCTATAGCCTCTATCGAGTATCACGATGTCGCCTTATTGAAACCAGTTCCTTATTCCATTTAAATCATGTTCTACAGCATGGTTCAAAATCGCTACATCGTTATTTGATGCATCCGAAAAATATGGTCCACGTACTTCTAATATGTAACCATCGGGAGCTAGTTTTTTTTCTGGTTTCACGAGATGCTCTTTTTTGTAGAAACAGTAAGATTGACGTAATATTCTAAAGTTACTACTTTTATCTATTTTATTGTAAGTACAATCTATGTACACTATTGCTTTTGGCAGATTGGGAGTAGGATTGTACAACTGATTGATATGTCGAGATACATGTCTGTATATTCAAAATTCTTCCAGTTATGCATACCTGTTATAATATTACTCAAAAGTCACTAAAAAAGTTCTCGTTTTAGTAATTTTAAAGCCTAATTATTTTTGGTATGGTTGGCTGTATGAAAAGTAATCATAGCGAAATCTTTTAGACTCAAAATTGTAAACGACTAGGTATTAACTTCATGGAATAATTTCTCTGTGTCGGAACTGTAGAATTATTGAGTGTTTGCAAAAACCTATTGTGATTTATTCGTGAATAACCCTGTAACAGTAAATATTTTTAGGTGAACCTTTCCATGTACATCTAACCAAAACTTATATTAAATTCATAAGCGCAACATAAAATCAATCCAGAGTTTTTTGAAGAAAAAACTAATAAAATCAGTAATTCTTCACTTTAACGCCCTGTATCTCGAAAACTGGTCATAGTATCGGATGTAGAATTCATACCTCTCAAGATGTTATAAAAATCATTATAAAGTGAGAAAATAGTTACATTTGACCGGGGAAATTTTAGAATACAGGTTGTTAATGGTTTTTGTACTTTACTCAAAATAGAATACCTTCCTATAAATAAACCACCTTGAATATTTTGGAGATTAGAGACACACATATGTTTGTGATATTACCTTTCTCAAAAATCAATACATAAATACAGGGTTTTGAATTAATCCTAACAAAAAATGGTCTAGTGGTTCTTTCTATGAAACACCCTGTACAAGAAATGTGTACTGTGCAATATTTTCTCGACAAAATAGTATATCGAGGAGAACCTTTCAAAAATATGCTTCCCTACCGCAATACATTCGTGAATCATCCTGCAAATATAAATATTTTTAATTGTACGTATTTACTAATGTATTACTAAAACATGTAGTAAACATGTGTATGCAACAGAAATTCAATCTATATCATAAGTTAAAGAAAAAAAATTCCGGAAAACTGGGCAATTTTCAACTTTAAAACCCCGTATCTAGGAAACTAGTCATAGGATTGAGTTGCGCCTATTGACACATTTGGGTACTAGGTCTAGTACAACAACATACCAAAGTTTCAGAAAATTTGACCGCTTGCCACTTCACATATAAAAATTGCAGGATCCTTTCGATAAACATATGACCAACCTGCGTGAAGTTTTCGGGCGTTTTAAGAGTGCCAACCTCATACTGAATCTTCAGACATGATTTCTAATAAAAAAACATGAGGATTTCTTTAGCCACACAGTCTTGGCAAAAGGAATCCAAACAAATGTCAGCCATACCGGACTGGGAGCTGTGTTATGGCTGGTACAAGATGGGCAAGAAAATGTAATAAAAAAATTTGAGCAGGGGATAGTCTTGAGGACGATCCCTGGGGACAGAGCTACCGAATTGTCATGAGAGCCATAAAAAAGGCTCCTGGCCCCGTCAGAATATTTCTGAAAGCAGTGAAGCTCGCTGTCAAATCAATCCTTGAGGTCGTTCTGGGTGTCATTAACAAACTCCTCAAGGACAGTGTTTTCCCAAAGAGTTGGAAACTGGCTAAAGTTATCCTGCTACCAAAGGGGAATCCAACAGACTTAAGCCCGAAATACAGGCCCATTTGCCTGCTTGACGTGCTCGGCAAACTGTATGAATACCTACTGAAGGCCAGGTTAGAAGAGGAGTTATAGGAGAAAGGAGGCATCTCTGACACCCAGTTCTGCTTTAGGGCGGAGAAATCCACAGTAGGGGCGATTAAATATGTGCTGTCAAAGGTCTGTGACGGCACAACAACATGCGGCGCCACAATAATGATAGACGTAAATAACGCCTTCAACATGGCTAATTGGGAAAAAATCCTCAAGTGTGGCAGCTATACTCAAGACATGATCCAAGGAGTGCCACAAGGCTCCATAATAGGACCTACCTTGTGGAACGTGCTTTACGATGCGGTCCTCAACCTGAACCCCCCCCGGATGTCAACGACGATAAGACAACACTCATGCGTAGAGTCAATAAAGCCCTCAAACTCATAGAACGCTGGATGACAAAGGTAGGATCTCCAGTCTATCCAAAACATTGGCAATCATTCTTAAGGGTCTCAAAAAAGGGACGACATTTTCTTCGAAAAAGTACGTGAAGTACCTTGGCGTATGGTTCAACGATAAGCTCACCTTCAACGAGCACATACAGCGACAATGCGAGAAGGCCGACACACAAACGGTCGGAATAGCGTTTGAGCCGATCGACTTAAATGTGGTTTCCCCTCACAAAAAAAAGGTGATGTCTAACCCCGAAAGGAATTACTGTGTCACCAAGAAGGACCTTTTAGCGATCGTCAGAGCGGTGGATCGCTCCCACAAATAATTATATGTTTCTCATAAGGACCGATCACGCGTTCCTGAAGATACTACTGGGCATGAAAAACTCAGGACAAATAGCCTGGGTAAAAACCAGTACCATTTCAAAATCAAACATTGCCCAGGAGAATGAAGTAGTAAATCAGATGCCTTATCTAGAAGATCGTGCCCAGAAGCCTGTAAGAATTGTCAGCGTATTGAATGCCATGAAGAAATCGCCGATATTGTTAACTGACGACGAACGGACTGCAGCATACATGAGACAGGACCAAGAAACCGATCCAAACATCGGGGACTTTTTACATGAAAAAAAAATGGTTAATTCAACCAAATTTATTTGGTCACTCTTAATGGCTTGTCAGGTAGAGGCAATAAATACAATTAATCCCAAAACACAGGTGCACTCGATTAATGGAATATTGCGGGGACAAAATGGATTTCTCAATGCAATGCTACTATTTCTTTGATTTGAATATATGTTCATCTATTGAAACAATCTCTTTTGTTTCAATATAATATTTATTTGAATTCAACAACCCAGAAAGATCAATTCAAATAGAAAAATATTATATTGGTTGAATTAAATGCGTTAGTTGGCGAAGCTTTCGCTCAACTGAAGTCTTGAAGGAGAAATCAGGGGGACATCTAAGTGTCAATGAGAATGTAAACAAGATCAGGCAGAGGTTAACTGGGTTTAATGTCGAGACGATGTAAAGAGCTGGTATCTAGAGTGCGGAGCACCTAAAGGTCCCAACACAAGAACCAGGGGTGAAATGAAGGAATACAATGTAGGTGCTCTGTTCGGACTACTTGGAATAATTATGGGATGCTTTTCACACAATATAGCATGTTGTAGCCTACTGCCTACTCGTAGGATGTCCTCATCCAGGAATGGATTGAGATTCAGCAGCCCATTTTTCTTGTCCAAATTTAATTTATTTTCCAAGCTGATTCTTTCTACTTGGAATTTGCTTGCTTGAATGAATGAATGAATTTTCACTGTGTGGTTGGAATTATTGCCTAAAGTCTTGTACTATGGGGGTTTGGTTGTTATGATGAATGGAGCCATCTCTTTTTTGGGGGGGATGGCATTAAGACCTCAGGGTCTATCGCTCTTGGTAGTGTCGGGAGCTACTCCGACTAGACTAAAACCCCTCATGCCCTAGAACCTATATCCGCGGACATAGCGTCGGATATAGGCGGTGTTTAAATCCATAACTTGACTTATGTATCTTGTAGCCAGTGCCTAATTTTGCTTTGATCTGAGCATAAATACCACTATGAATTTAGCGGCAGATCCATTTCTGTTTCCAAGGAGAGCCTCTCCCTGTGCCATCTGTCGCAGTAACTAATAGTGTGATCGACGTTCATTGCAGTATATACATAGACTATCTGATGCCTTGTTTATCCTGTGGGTAAAATATCTGAAAAATCCGTGGGTGGAAAGAAACTGCGTCAGATAGAAATTAGTATACCTATGTTTGCACACTATCCATGTCTCAATATTCGGAATCAGTTTTTTCGTCCAGTGGGCAGTGTTGTTTACCCACCTCTTTTGCCACATTGGTATTGCCCTCAGTCTTTCTTCGACTTTTTATTGTTGGTTGATCTCCGGGAAGGAAGGCGTCTGGTCGGGATCTATCCTGTGCAAGCAGGTATATAGGCGGAACCCCTGCGATTACACACAAGGGGTCTGCTGAGACTGTCCTGTAGGAAGCTGTCATCCGTAAGAGCATTTTCCTTTGTGAGGAAACAATCATCTTTCTATACTTATTGACGCCGGTCACCCTCTTCCAGACCAGCGTGGTGTGTTTACAAGTATTTTCGAATGAGCGGGGTTTGTCTGTCTGCCTTTTCGCATTGACGGCGAATATGCTCGCTGCAGGTCAATTTATCGTCTAAACAGACGCCAAGAAATTTCACGAACTTGGTAAGGGGTTATCCGTGTGCCAGCCAAATCGAAGAAAATATTATCTCTTTTCCTAGGACCCCTTAGGATTATGGCCTCCGTTTTATTGGCGGCCATTTCGAGACTTAGCAAGTTCATCCATGACATAATGTTATTAAGGGAGTGATTAGCAAGGTACATAAGCCAGTCCTTGTTGTTGGATTTAACCACGAGTGCTAAGTCATCAGCATAGGCTACCGTATGGCAACCCTGCGGCAAGTCCAATTTTAATACCATACTGTTGGGCCTCTTATGGAACCTTGAGGGACACCTTGCGTCATATTCATGGCAAACGTGCCAGAGATTAGGATCCTGCCTGCTAAAATAGTTTCCAACAGCTTTTATCAAGTAGTCACTGATGCCCAGACTTTGAGTTTTGGTTAAAATTGGTCCCCATTTAGCGGTGTTAAAGGCATTTTTACTTTTAGTGTTATGTTATGTTTAGTTTAAATTCCTTTTTTTTTCTTTTTCGTGTTTTTTTTTCTTTTCTTTTTTCTTAATTTTAAATGTTATGTGTATAAATAGCTTGTATATAGCTTGATTAACATTAACTTCAACATATTGCCCAAATTAATAATCTTATATTTTTTTGTTCATTTTGGTATTTTGCAAGATTTTTAGTGTTATGTACTCTATTCAATTTAATTTTTCTTTAAAATAAAACCCTTTGAGGACTACAAGTTATCAGTGAAAACCACACTACTAATATCCACCCTATTATTTTCCTACCGGTTTTACGTGGTAACCACGGTGTTTAATGTTTACTGCTTGTCGATTGCAACGATTTTTGGTCGACTTTAGTGACATTTATGATGCCAAATTGATAGCGTTTCGACCATTTAGTTCCTAGTGGTTAGCATCAGTATATCCTGTATATTTTTTGTTATTTAAGTTTCATTTTTTTATTTTTTGTTTTTTTAAGTGTCATTTTAACTAAAGCTTATGTTAATAATAAACACATTTCTATAAAAAATTCTCATTATTTTTCACTTTCACAATTTTCAAATTATTTTCGAATTGATTTCGGCACTTGTGACAATATATATTATGTACTCTATGATAGCAATTCCTGTAACTGGATTCTCCTGTTGAAAATAAATTGCATTTTTTTTCATTGTCAATTAGTGTGACGGCGCCCCAGGTGTAGTTGTCCCCCTTACCTTGGCGATGACGTGCTCAAAAGCCTGAACCATAGACCTCTCATACCTAAAGCCAAATTGGTATGGGAGATCCCTTCCTTCTCAAGTTCCAGTCGTCCTTTAAGGAGATACTCATATAGCTTTCCTAGGCAATTAATCAGGAAGATAGGTCTATATTTCATATCATTCCTCGCAGGGTTTTTTTTGGTATGAGAATTACCTTCGCCCTCTTCCAGCGCTCCGGAAATGAGCTTTCTCTTAACAGATTGTTGCAGATGTCTAGGACTAATTCGGGGCATATGTCTATGATGAGTCTGACGGCCTCCGGAAGAATACCATCAGGTCCCGGGCCCTTTTTTGCCTTGATCTTGTTGTGGGCTATCTGCACTTCTTCCATTGTGAAAGGAAGGGGTGGGGTTCAGATAGGCAGATTGTAGGCGGGGCATTGTCTGTAGGGAATCGTTCTTGGATTTTTTGTGTCCTTGGTAAGGGGTGTTGATCGTAACGTGTTCTTAGGTAATTGACCTGCCTTGTGGCTATTTGACAACCCTGTCCCCAGGGATCGTCTTCCAGTCTATCTCAGAGCAGGTCCAACGACAGATTTTAGAAAGTAGTTTTGAAGATATCTTCCATAATTGATGGTCCTTCCTGCTAGGCTTGCTTAAATTTTACAATTGAAATGGCAAAGGATATGTACCTGTGAAGGCTCATCGACTCTGTAGTAGATACCTCCCAGGAGGTGAATTTCCTACTAATGTTTTGGGTGGAGAAGGTGATGTCTAGGAAGGAATTCTGTGCTCCCCTAACAGAAATTGGAATATCTCCTTGGTTATTTATAGCCATATTCAGGGCTTGTATACCCTCCGCAAGATAGGAACCCCGGGGATCGGTAATGGGGAAATTCCACATGGGGGATTTTGCATTAAAATCCCCTGCAACGACTGCCTCCCTCTTTGAGTCGATGATGTGATGTAGCAAGTTATCGACAGCTTCCTTGAATTGAACAAAGGGGTATATTTGGGGAAATATAGCAGGAATAAAGCGCCCATTTTTCGAAGCCTTGTCCTGTCTCACGTGTGACTACTCCACACTTTGGGTTAGCACAGAAGATTGCGGAAGTGCCGGTCTAGTCCACAATCAATTTATCATTTGACGTTACTTCTTGTTTGGTTCCTGCACCAGAGCTATGTCAGTGTTTGTCTCTGCCATGGTTTTGACCAGAAGATGATGGGCTGCTCTGCGCCTGTCCGTATTCAACTGAATTATTTTTAGAGGCATTGCGGGGATGGAGTAACAATCTAGGAAGTGCCCGACGTAATGTCACCAAGGATGCTCATTAATTGGTTGAAGATTTAAGGTTGCTCTTTGGCGTATTTTACAATAATATCTGGGTCTACCCAGGTTCCTTCCAGGTCCAGAAGTTTTTCATTTTTATCCATTGGATCATGCTCGCTCTGCTCCTTGGGATCTATCCTAGGAGTGGGACTTGGAATGCGGTCTCAAGAACCTCCCTCTCGGTTTCTGGCCTCTTTGAAGGCCTAACATTTGTAGGCCCCTGTCTTGTGTCCTGATTCAGCGCAGATCGGGCAATATTCTTCCTTCCTGTGCTTTATGATCTCCAGTGCCACATTTGTAGCTCAAGCCTGACCTATCGGGCTCATCACATGGGCCAAGCCCGAGCATTTGCTACACTTGGGAACATTTATGCGTTTCTCCAATCTACACCTCACTAAGCTCACTCTGTGAGATGGTCTAGGGTTAAGAACCTACGTGAGAGTTCTGTTGATAAAGTAATTGTCAGATCCAAGGTGTTGTTATGCAAGGGCCTAGTACCACTGGCTCTGCAGTCTGCATCCCATTTGCACGTGACCTTGGTGACTGCTTCGATGATTTCCTCTTTTTTGGTATCTCCAGCCATTCCCTTGATGTGGAAGGTCTCCTCTGGGTGGCAGCTTTTTGCTTCTGAGAGATCCTTCCTCCTTCAGAGCGGTTCTTAAATTTTCTAAGGCATCCTAATGGGTTGAAGATTTTTGCTATCTGATAGCATTTGCCCTTTTGTTCGACATTTCTGTGAACTTGCGATACTTTGAATCTGAATGTGTCATTGGTCGGAGACCAAAGATTGTCTACTGACTTCTTCTCCTGAGTTACTGGACCACTTTCTTAATGTGAATCCTCCGTGTTTGAGTAATTCTGATTGGCCTTTTTGTGAATTTTTTGTGTGTTCCAAGCTGTTGGATCCTGATAAAACATCCACGTATGAATCTTCTAGAATTACTTCTGTCGCATCGGCTCGTAATCTCGTGGTTGGGCTTTCTTCTTGAATTGCGGCCTGATGCGGGATGTAGTATTTTCCCTGATTAATTTGTGTGGATGGTACATTTTTTATGTGTCCCAATTTGGGAGATTCGTTCATGAACTGGGAATACTACTGATGCAGTTCTTGCTTGTCATATAATTTATTTTCGAATCGTGAGATAGCTTTGATTCCGGAGTTCCTAGGTTTTCTGCGGCGTTTTTGACCGGAAGCCTCACTGTATATCTCCTATCCTCATGCCTCGTGGTTTCTTTGAAGACTTCTTCGTAAGTTTGGTCTTCTGGAAGGGGATGGGCGTCCGTGGAAACTTCTTTCCTTACTTTGTCTACATGTGCAATCTGATGGTTTGTTTGAGTTATATCTTTGTATCTGTCCTGACAAAATCCAACCGAATTCGGTGTCGTCGCCGATTAGGCCTTCTAGAATGATTTTTCCGTATTCATCTACCCCTAGGAGGATATCAATAGGTCAGCTTTCATTATAGGTAGGGTCTGCCAATATATTATTCTGCATTCTATCTGTGTCCATATCCGGCAAGGGTTTAATCGGAAGGGCTGACGTAATTTTTTGTAGGACTAGTAGTTCCGAGTTGAGAATAAATTTGCTTGGCAAACGTGGCTTGATCTGGGCTTTGATCTTCCATTTTGAAATTATCGTTTCTTTGTCACCAACTCCCGCTATTTCCGCTCGTATTTTCTGCGTGGGTAAGCCTTGCTTTTGAGCAGCTTCTTCGGGATATTTGAGAACCGTGATCAATGAGAACTCTGAGGAGTTTTGGAATCAGTGCCGCTGGGCTCGATACTAACGAGATTGGTAGGACTTCTTTTTTTTCTGAATGATCATATGATGGGTGCTTATATTCCAGTTTTGTCTCGTCTCGAAGTCTCTATTTTGTGTCTCCACATGCAAAAGCGTATTATGTGGCATATTGCATATTCTGCATCGTCACATGCTACTATATTTTTCCCTGAAATTGTGGTTCATGCAGCTTTCGCATAGAGATTTTTTTTTTATCGCCCTTAATAGTTCTTGGGGGGATAACTCTCGGAACTTAGCACATCTCCAAGCTGGATGATGTACCTTGCACACCGGGCAATTTTGCTTCATAAAGTCGAATATATCCTGTAATTATGGGACTTTATTCAGATGCTGCTCGAATAATCGGTTCGTTTCTGTATCCCACTTTCTTGTGATGATTCTGCCGATGATGTATCATATCCCATGTTTTTGATGGCTTCTAAACATTCATTTGAGACGTCGTGTAGTTGTTTAATTTTTTGGGCTGATTCTTGAAGTATATTTTGAAAATCGATTATTTCATCCAATAAAACTTATTGAGAGTGTCCAGTGAAACACCACAAAATATCCCATCTGCCTTAATTTATAATTCCTTTATGTTTTAGTTATATGAACTAATACAAATGATCATTTAAAGAATTCACATTAAATTTGGTTACACGCCCTACAGTGCCCGCCCCTATCAATTCAATATTTCTACCCACTACTGAAGACGAATACGTGGCGATATGATCGAAATATTTAAAATAATCACCGGCCAGTACCAAGTCATCATTGTATGAAATTCGTACCGACGACCGTCTCCGTGGACATCGATACACACTCAAAAAGGAAGCAGAAGGATCTTACTAAATATTCTTTTATTCAATGAAGTCCATTTTTTACGTTAGGTCATTTTTCATGTTTCATGTAATTGTGTCTCTGACACTTCTTTGAGAAAAATTATATATGGCAGACATATGTGTGTTTACTCATACTCATTTGTCTAAATAAGTTCTCAATAAAGACTAGAATACAAAATTAAATAACTATCTGAAAAAAAATACAAATTTTAACTTCAGATTTTTTTTTTTTTGAGTTTGGGTCCTTTTATAATATATATTAAATGAAGTTCAACATCCAATGTGTGCTTTAGCTTGGAAGAAGATATGTTCTGTTAAATATTACCAAATTATCTTATCACGATTTTAATAATATGTATGTGTATAATAAATTTACATCTTGAGAATAATTTGGGCACTGAAGTGGAATGTGTTTTTTAGATTGAAGGAAAATTTCATTCAATACGAAAATCCGAAGCAACAGAACAAACATCGGAGACTAGCAGGCAAAAACTTGATAATACAATTATTCCCAGTCACAAAGATTTATCACCTTATGATTTAGCAGTAGACACCATAGGGAGATTATTGTTTTGGACATGTGCTATTAACAATGTCATCAACATAACACGTTTAGACAATTCCAATGAATTTGGAATTTTGGAAGCGAGAGATGGAGAAAAGCCTCGTTTTATTGCTCTGCATGCAGACAAAAGGTATGTATTTGGTTGTCCATTAACAAATATTATGACTTTATTGCTGTATTTATTTTTAGGTTACTTTTTTATAGTGATATTGGTAAAACACCTCAATTAATTCGAACAAGATTAGATGGTTCACATCGAATAGTTATAACTAAAGCAATCAATATAACTGCAATTGCAGTTGACATAGAAAATGATTTAGTTGTGTGGGCTCAAGGACAAAGCATTCACATAAGCAACATCGATGGAGAAAATCAGTAAGTGTAACATTTTAAAATATGTGTTTTAATTTAGGTGAAAGAGGTTGAGAGAGAAGTAGTAAGAGATTACTATATTTTTTTCATGATCTTAAAAAATGGAAACATTTATTATGTGAGTCAGAGTTTCAATGTGCCTAGTGGAGAGAAAATGTAGTAAAATATATAATTATTCGTTCGTGTAGAAAAATCCCCCTGCAGCTGATAAATGCAAGGTTTGAATTTCCCTTAGGTATTACCAGACACACAATTATATAAGAGATTATTTCCTGGTATCTATCCAAGTTGAGGTATTTCAATATTAATCTGATCTTGGCTTTTGTAATGTAACGCGCATGCGCATCACTTGGCTGAATGTCACTATGCCACAAGTGAAGATGGGAGCGGGTAAGAACTGTATTTGACTTCATCTCAACGAACACTCTTCAGATATGAAGCAAAAAATCACCAAATCTGATACAACTTTGTCCAATAACTAGTCAAGCTAATCAACCTTCAAAATTAAATTCCAATTACCAACAATTGCCTATAATGTTGCTTATTAATAGCATTAATATAATAAGTAACAAAATTAAGAGCAGTAATTAATAATTACCAAGTCCGCAAACAAATCCCCGAATATATATATATATATATATATATACAGTAAAAATCGGATATAACGACATTGAAGGGACCGTATACTTCGGACGTTATGTCCGATAGTTGTTATAAGCAATATACACAAGTATGTATGTATATATTATGTCTGTTTGTAGTATGGGGATAGGTTATGCACATGAACTTGTTTTCAAATAAAATGTAAATAAAAGAAATAAAAACGACATAGTAACGCGTAAACACACGATCTAAACCAAAAGTTTTAAAATCAACCTGTTATTCACGCGGTCAACTATCGCACTGAATAAGTCGTAAAACATGCAAGGTCAAATGGCAAAGAGCGGGAAAGAGGTTCGTTCGGATAAGGTAGGAGAATAATAATCCTTCTTAGGCTTAATAATAAGCCTATAGCAAAATATTCCTTCATTTTATTAGTATAAAGGTGAAAATTGTTCGTAATGTTTTGTTTTGCTGGAATAGGTAAACGGTTGGTTGCTATAGCCGATGAATATCGATAAAGTTTCGTCGTTTTAAGCGATATGTCGCTGTATCTGATGTCATTATAGGCGGTATGTGTACTTATTAGCTTATATAGATTCGGCCGGGACCTTGCCATTCGGTTGTTATAACCGATCTGTCGTTATAAACAATGTCCTTATATTCTGTTTTTACTGTATATATATATATACATATATTGTTCCAAAGAAGGGTTTTCAGGAGGTTGTGTATATTTGAATTTTTGAAATACCTGCTTGCATATGTTTCCACTCAGAAGCTCTTTCTGTATTAGGAGGTCTAATAACTCGAGAAAATCCGTGAACGGCCGCCTCTTGTGCCGTCTCCCGAGCGTCCTCACTGGGAACAGCGTCGATATTCCTATCATGGGAAAAACATTCGCGTGGGGTGATTTCCATGATAGGCGCCGAGCCCTCTGCCGCTTCCATCCAGGAATTTTGAATTCCGGCGATTAACTCCTCGCAACTACGGAAACTATCCGGCATAAAAGTGAAGAAACTTGAATGTCTTGGTATCTCTGGGCCCCTATTAGAGTGGATAAGAGATTACCTTATTCAAAGAAAGCAACTAATCAGAGTTGAAAACTTCACATCATCAGAAATTTTAGTGACATCTGGCGTTTCCCAGGGATCACATCTGGGACCTCTTCTGTTTAACATTTTTATTAATGATATAGTCAACCTGGTATCTAACGGAACAATTCTCCTATTTGCGGATGACCTAAAAATATTCTCCAAAATCACCTCTCTAAATGACTCAATCAACCTTCAAGCTGACCTTAACAGCATCTCGAACTGGTGTGAACTGAACGGTATGTTGATGAATGCGAATAAGTGCCACATAATGAGATTCCATAGACAGGATACACCGATCATCTTCCAATATCACATAGAAGATATTACCCTGGATGCTGTCTCTAGCATAAAAGACCTAGGAGTTACCCTTGACACAGCCCTTAGCTTCAATCTCCATATCTCTACAACTATCAACAAAGCTCTGAAACTTCTCGGCTTTATTAAGAGAACTACCTCAGACTTCTCGGACATATCATCAATACGCATTTTATATTGCTCACTAGTCCGACCGCACCTTGAATATTGCTCTGTGGTATGGAACCCCCTCTACAAAACCCACATTGATTGAATTGAACGTGTTCAGCACCGCTTTTTTAATTACGTAAACTTCAAACTACAATTATTCCGTGACCACATTCTAACCGGGCAAAGCCTGAACCTACCCCCACTATTGACAAGGAGGGACCAGAGGGACTTGATTTTCCTTCACAATATCATACACTGCAAACTAAGCTGCCCTGAGCTGCTATCCAAGATACATCTAAAAGGGCCTCCACGTACCAACAGCACTTTCCATACTCCCCTCTATAGAACCAACTATAGATACAACAGCTGTTTACCACGTATCCAACGAACAGCGAATATTCATGGTCACCTAGACTTCTTTAATTCGTCCTTAAACGACTTTAAATCCCAGCTTAGGACAATGAATAAATATGACCCGCAACCATCCACAGTCTTTCTCCTCGAGTCCACGACAACAACTGTTACATTTAATCAATTAATCATTAATATCCTATTGTACATTCCACTCAATCTTAATTTACTTTCATTCATCTTAGATCGTCTTAATATGTAAAACTTGATTCTACCCTCAACTGTATATTAGATGTATTGGGCTAGTTCCCGTTGAATAAATAAATAAAATGAATAAAATAAAAAAAAAACTCCCATCTTTTCCAATGATTTCTAAAGTATCATGTATTATACCAAAAATATTTTCAAAAATTTCAGGCCCCTTATCCTCCCATTCGTCTTGGCCCGCTCTGCCAAAACTTCCGCCGCACTTTTGAGACGGAAGTTAAGGTAATGCCTTCCTCCACCCCTACGTTCATCCACGCAGGCGTCTTCATAAGAAAAATGTTGCCTCAACTTTGAAAGGTTTTAATTTCATGGAGGTTCTATTAGAGGCGCATCTTGTCTCCCCGTTTTCTCACCAGATGTGCGAGATTCCGGCTGAATCCAATTTTTTTTCGTCAACGACAATCTCTTTTTGAGAAATAAATAAATAAATTTGTACCCAACGGGCAGAGTCCAAATTTTTTGTTTTAAATCAAGTTTCAATTTACTAGCCGTGTCGGTCAGATCGCCAACAGAGTCTAGTTGCGAAATAACTTTTTTCTTTAAATTTTGAAAAAATCCCGAAGTGGGTTTTTCAGTTTCTAAATCATTGCAAAATCCCAAAGAGTGTTTTTTATGCAAATTTTTGCGAAATCTCTCTGTGTGGACTCGCCTCTCGTGATCCCATTTCGTTTAAATACAATTAATTGCCAGAAAACATCATTTCATATTTTCGCGGAGTATTTAAATTCCTATATGAATCTAATTTTGATGTCGAGACTCGAGTTCGATGGTTCTTTGGACAAATTTGCGATTCATGTCCGTAGCCACACTCCCCGTCCATTTCAGACATAAATTTTGGGTTTCGCGAGGAATAATGATGTGCAATGTTATTCCTATAACTGCTGTAAAAAAATGCCGCAAGACCAGCCTGGGAGGACTGGAGGTAGGATCATGGTTTTTCAAAAATAGGGTGGAACGAGCATAGTGAATCGCGCCTAACTAGAAATATTCAACTTTAACTCATCCCAAAAACAAAATACAGGAAGGTTACCTTTTCAATGGAGGATTGGTGGAAAGTAGGGACGCGAATTGTTGTTCCAGGTCCAAGGGGTTGCACCTTGGTCTGGTACTCTCTGGGATCCCCTAATGTTGTATTGACAACAAGGAATATTTCAGCTCAATAAACCTAGACTGGTAGTAACTAGTAACGGGACAAATTAATCTCTATATTCGTGAGCACCTTTAAATTACTGACGCCTGATAGAGAGCGATGAAGGAAATATTCTCGAAGTCTTCTTTCAGCCGTCTCCTTGAAGTAGTTGTTCAGGACTTGTAGAAAATC
This sequence comes from Gonioctena quinquepunctata, assembly GCA_018342105.1. NCBI lineage: Eukaryota > Metazoa > Arthropoda > Insecta > Coleoptera > Chrysomelidae > Gonioctena > Gonioctena quinquepunctata. Next base: position 46,944 of record JAFIRS010001737.1, on the reverse strand, counting down.
GCCGATCTGGAAAATTCCTAGATGATAAGATGCAAAGAATAACTTTGAAAAACTCTCTTATATCAAATTGGCCAGGATGAAAAATTCTGTGTAAAGGTGTGGAAACTAATGACCCTTCTTGCCCTTCTAAGTTAGACCCGTAAAACGAAGCGAAGAATGAAAGAGTGATCCTATTATCTTCTAATGTAGTGTCTCCCGATGGAGGTCGTACGATTCAAGGTACGAAAGTAGAAACGCTCGGCAGTTTGACATCCACATGATAAAAAAAAAAAAAAATTATACAAATAAATACCCACCTTGGTACAACAAAAATATAATACGTGACATAAAAGCCAAAAATAAAATCTTGAAAAAATTTAAAACTACAAAATTAGAAACCGATAATAATCAATACAGATACTTCGAAAGTCAATAAAATCACAAGTCTCCAAAGCCTATAATGAATTTAAAATAAAAGCAGAAAACACAATTAAATCTGACCCATCAAATTTTTGGTCTTATATTCACAGCAAAAAAGGTTCATCAAGAATTCCAGGGGTTCTACATCTAGAGGGTGTGGAATTCAATAACCCTCACGAAATAGTCAATGCCTTTGCAAACTTCTTTGAGAGCGTTTTTGTGAAAATTGACCAGACTTCCATACAAAATAACAATATAATAATAACAAATAACCCAACTATATCAGTCAGATCATTTTCGGAAACTGAGGTAGAGAGTGCATTGAAAAAACTAAAACCAAAACTCACCTGTGGACACGACCAAATTCCAAGTTTTTTGGCTAAAGATTGTGCTTGTATATTCGCTGAACCACTTACAATAATCTTCAATTTAGCATTGACAACCAATTATTTCCCAGATATATGGAAAGTATCAAAAGTCAGTCCAATATTCAAGTCAGGAAAGTAAACGATATTTTGAATTACAGACCAATAACTCTCCTGTCAAACTTTGCAAAGGCCTTTGAAACATGCTTGTATAATAGAATATCTCCTAATGTTAGAAACCTAATACCACAAATCAACATGGTTTTATCAGCAAAGATCGACAATAACAAATTTGATGTGTTTCACTCAAACAATATACAACAGTTTCGAAACGGTACACAAGTCGACACTATCTATACAGACTTCTCAAAGGCCTTTGACAAAATTAATCACAAAATATTACTGAACAAGCTGGATGTATTCGGTCTAGACGAACCACTCTTGTCATTTTTTGATTCCTACCTCACAGACAGAAAATTATATGTTGAACATCGAGGTCACAAATCATTCACCTTCACAGCATCTAGCGGTGCACCCCAGGGAAGTGTATTAGCCCCACTCCTTTTTTCCATATTCATAAATGATATATGTGAAGAATTTTCTAGCTCCGTAACGTTATTCAGCAGACGACCTGAAATTATTTCGACCCATTTCTTCATTGGACACTGTCTAGTACTTCAGAATGACATTGATTCCCTATACAATTGGTGCAAAGTTAATAAGCTACCTCTGAACATACAGAAATGTAAATACATGATCTTCAGTCTAAAAGCAAATATTACTCTTTATCCTTACCAAATAAACAATCATATCCTGACTCAATGTTCAGAAACCAAAGATTTGGGTATCTGGTTCGACCCTAAGCTGAACTTCTCATTACACATAAATAAAATCACTCTACAAGCCAAAAGAATGCTAGGATTAATATTTCGGACCTGCAATGATTTTCAAAATATTGATTGCTTTACTAAACTCTTCAACTCATTTGTAAGATCAAGACTGGAGTATGGATCTCTAATATGGGCCCTAATATATAACGCAAATACAAGCTGTCGAATTGTGCCAAAGAAAATTTATGAAATATATGATCTTCAAATTAGACGGTGTTTACCACCAGCAAGGTTGCTGCAACAAAATACTTCTCGATAGGTTCTCTTTCCTATCTTTAGAAAATAGGAGAATATATTATTCATGTATTTTTATATTTAGAATTATACACGGTTTGATAGACTGTCCTGATATTCTGTTCAAACTTGATTTCCACGTTCCACGCCAGAGTAGCAGAAAAGAGTCATGCTTCTACCTACAACCATATAGAACAAATCTATTCACCAAATCACCAATACACACTGTATGCAAAAGGTACAATGAAATTTGCTCTCCTACTGACGTCTTTGCAGATAATCTTAGTAATTTCAAAAATAAAATTAAAGCACTTTTACTTCAAAAGCTGTAACAATAATTAGTTGATTTATTTTGTTCTAATCTATCTTTTTTTTTTTATCATTCTCATACTCATTCTTTTTCAGTACCTTTACTTAAAATTTTTTAATTGGGTCTCCTTTAAAAAAACCGATTTTTTTTTTTTTTATAACATCAATCCCAAACTGATGCTCTTCAGATATTTATTTTTCGCCATCGAATCCAAAAAAAACGACTCCTTTGTCTGAATCTGCTTAGTGCTGACCGTTGGAAAATAAACACTGACTATTGGAAAAGACACATGCCCGCTTTCAATGGACAACGGCGGCTCGGTCAGAGCGCCGTTAATATTCAGCAATCAAAACCAAACTCCAGACATGGATTGGAAATGAGCATTTCTAAGAAAAATCTTATTTAATTTCGTTTCGAAGAGTCCCCTTAAATATGTTTATGTATGCAATATAAACTTCAATCTCCGTTGAGAAATTAAACCGAGAAATTCTCATTAGAAGAAAATTAAACAGATAAATAAATCCCCCTTCGAAAAAAATATAGAATTTGAAAAAATTTACGAACGTTTAGTCACAAAAATAACATGTGCCGGGGACTGCTGTGCCTGTGACGAAAGAATACTACACTTGTATGAATCTTAAGTTTCAAAGTCAAATAACCAATTCACTTATTATAATCACTTTGATGTGAGGTGTGAAGGCGTTCCAACTGAGTTTAGTCGTGGTAAGAAAAGGAATTACAAAGAGTAAAAATAATAAAAATTTCACATATATTCAATAAAATTGTTATGGTATTGGGTGGAAGAAATAATTTTACAAAACATATAAATATAAATAGAAATTATTATAATCTACTCAATCATAACAAATTGACATCCAAAGAAAGGGCAAAATAACAATCATTATTTCATTACAATTTGACAACAAAAAGGAATAAGGTAATAACAATTGGCAGCAACGTGAGAAAACATTAACGTTAGCTGGCAATTATTATTTCATCCCAAGAAAAAAAAAAATTGTATTATCATATCAGAACAATTCATAGTTTATTCAAAAAAGTAAATATGTTGTACATTTATAGGTGGTCATAATATGTTCATAGTACAATTTTTACAAGTAATGCACCTAGGTGAGTTAACACCTGTTTGTGCAATAATACCAAGTCTTTTATAAATTGTAGAAAGTAGACATTTAAAAGTTAATATTGACACGTAATGAAGAAAACTTAGGAGTTAAAAAAGAAAATGGTAATAATATAATATAAATAGTAATTATAGTTATAACGGAAAATGGTAATAATATAATATAAATAGTAATTATAACAGAAAATAGTAATAATAATATGGTAATAATACTAATGATATAAACGGTAATCATGACAGAAAATATGTAGTATATTTAAATTATCTTAAATTAATTAATAATATATTTTTTTCACAACATCTTATGTATGTTATCCCTTTTTAGATAAATAAAGTATTTGCATTTATTAACAAAGGGTTTATATTTGGTTATCTCTTTAATTTCATTAGGTAGGATGTTATAAATCTTTGGTGCTAGGGTTGTAACAAACCTTTGGTTCCCATCATATCTTCTAAATGGTACAGCCATATGTTTGTTTGTGTGCTGCCTAGTTTGGTAGCAATGGTTCACAAAATGTTTTTTCTTAGATTTAAAGCAGAAGATGCAGTTACTAAGGTAGTATAGGCTTCGGACATTCAAAATGGATTCATTATAGATACAATTTGTAGAATAACGTCTATTTTTGAATAATATTATTCGTAGAATGTAGTTTTGTACTACATTTAGTTAATACATTGTCATAGAGCCCCCCCCCCCCACACTATGATACTGTAACGAACCTAGGCCGGACCTGTCGCCTCGCGCGTTGCCGTCGACAACGATGAGATCATCCCCGGAGATATTCGAGAACCATCCAGTGCGCTCTGCCGCGGAAAACAACGGTCAATATTGGAAACAATTGGAACACGCCGGTCGCCAACTGAAAGAATTCGAAACATCGAGAATGCTGTATCGGAGATAAATAGGCAACCCTCAAGTGGAGTCGGACAGTCTGAACGAGCCCATACGATCGAGCTATACAGTGGAGTTAGTAATATAAATTTAGTTGTATATTTAAGTGTTAAATAAATTAGTTTAACCAAGTTAAGTTTATTTACGTTACAATTGGTGTCGGAAGTGAGATTTTGAAAATAAACAAGTGATCGTGGAGTGGATAGTCAGAAAAATAAATTGATAGACCTTTGTACGCCCAAAATAGACAGTGGCCCGGTTTTCGCGAAGTGGACAATTGTGCGTGGGAATATAAACTGATACACTGTTCGCGTGAAACAGAAAATAGACAGTGGCCCGGTTTTCGCGAAGTGGACAATTGTGCGTGGAATATAAACTGATACACTCTTCGCGTGAAACAGACAATAGACTGGTGGCCCGTGGAAAGAATTCGCGAAGTGAATTTTAACAAACTGATAAACTTTTTCGTGAAACAGACTGATACCTCGCAAAGACAAAATGTGTTCAAGAAAAGTGCGCCTTGCGGACTTGAAGGTAGCGGAATTGAAACAGGAATTGGAGGAAAGGGAACTGGAAACAACGGGTAAAAAGCAAGTACTCCAGGAAAGACTTGCAGAAGGACTTATACAAGAAGGTGAGGACCCAAACATTTTATTCGAAGTTCCGAGGTGATTTGAGTCTGATAATAGAAAAACTTGAAGAAAATTCAAGAAGTCCGGAAGAAAATGCTAGAAATCTGGAAGAGAAGCTTCAAGAAAATTCTAGAAATCTGGAAGAGAAGCTTCTAGAAAATTCAAGAAGCATGGAAGAAAATGCTAGAAATCTGGAAGAGAAGCTTGAAGAAAATTCTAGAAATCTGGAAGAGAAGCTTCTAGAAAATTGAAGAAGCCTGGAAGAGAAGTTCCTGGAAAACACAGAAGGCCTAAAAAAAGAATTGTGTGGTGTGGCTAATTTTCTAGAAGAAAGAATGGGAACCGTTGAGACAGAGATAGATAAAATTAGGGAGCAAATGAACACGGAGGTAGATAAAATCAAAGATGGGGTCGAGGCAGAAATGGACAAAATAAAGGAAACGATCAGTAAGCTGGAACAACGAATTAATAGTGCGCCCTCCACAGAGAGGTTAACGAAAAAGAAATGCTGGACTTGATAAAGTTCAAGAGGGTATAAAAGATGTCAAGGTCATTTCAGAAATAGGAAGCTTTCCATGAAGCAGCCTCAGTTCGACAGAAAACTCCATGGGCAAATTACCGCCGGCAGTTTGAAGCAGCGGCCAAAGCAAACGGATGGAATGCAGGGAAAGAGCTGTAGCACTGACACTTGCATTACGGGAGAAGCGACAAATATTCTACAAACTCTCACCGCCCAAGAACAGGAGGACTATGATCAGCTGATGAAACATCTAGAATAACGATATGGCCACGCCCATTTGGAACACGTATACCACTCCCAGCTGAAAAATCGCTGCCAAAATCGGCGAATCCTTACAAGAATTCGAAACTGACATTGCACGCTTGGTTCGTCCTCGCATATCCAGCCACACCAGAAAATGTAATGGAGCGATAGCGTTCAGGCATTCTTGGATGGACTCGCGTGACCAAGAAACCAGACAAGCGTGATATTAGCTCGTCAACACATCTCGTAGACGCACTGACACGCGCTTTGAATTCGAAGCAGCAAAACAATGCTGCAAAAGCCAAAGTAAAGTTCAAACGATTGAGGAAGACTCACAGGAGCCTGCTAACTTGGAAGCTGCCATAAGAAAAGTGATGAAGGAAGTGTTGCCTGAGAAAAGACAGATAAGATGCCGGAATTGGGCAAAATTGGACATGTGCGTAGCAAATGTCCAACATTCATCGACTCCGATGCAGGAAAACTAAAAAAGGTCGACGAGAAGGGGCAATCGTCGGCATGTGTCCGGCAAGCCCCGGTTAACAACGCATATGTCGCTATCCTTCAACGACAGAACAAAGGTGTCTTCGTAGACGGTCTCATCAATAACGAGCCTTGCACCATGCTGCTAGATACAGGTGCGACTAGGATTGAACCGACAACTTGGAAGCTACGCACAGCAACAGGGGAGCCAGCTACTGTATATGGCGAGCTACCGATTGAAATAATTTTGGGCAGCACTAAAGTGAAACATCAGGCACTTGTAGCGGACATCGAAGACGATGCAATCATCGGAATGGACATCATGAATTCCAGAGGGTTTGAATTGGATTTCAAAGACGGCGTCCTACGTGTCAACGGAGAAGAGCTGGTGCTTCATGGGAGAAGTGAGGGGTTGATCCGTGTGTTGTTGGCTGAAGATGTAAGCGTACCTGAGAGGGCTGAAACCATTCTGGAGGCTCGCATGGACGGGAGTACGAGCAGTGGAAACGTGGTGATGTTCGAGCCCAAACTTCATGATGAGAAAATTGGACGAGGGATTGCACTAGGGAAGACCTTGTTGCGTGCTGACAAATTTGTGCCCGTAAGGGTCATGAATGTCAATTATTTTCCAGTGACCTTGAAGAAAGGAACAATATTGGGGCACTGCTCGTCAGTTTCCTCAGTGATCCGGAGTGTACGAGGTACGATTAGCCAACCCAAAAACTTGCCCACAGAACTAGAAAAATTAGTTGCCATCTCTTCCAAAGATATAAAACCAGCTCAACAGCCCAAACTAAGAGATTTAGTCAAAAAGTACCAAGACATCTTCGATACCGGACAAGGAAAAGGAGGTCGAACTAATGTGGTCCAGCACAAGATTGATACTGGGGTGCCTCGACCGATCCGGCAATCAGCAAGAAGACTTCCTCTTGCCAAGAAGGAAGAGGCTGACAAAATAGTCAGCGATATGGGAAAAGAAGGAGTTATCGAACCATCTGACAGTCCCTGGTCCCTTCCAGTCGTACTGGTGAAGAAAAGGATGGATCGACACGCTTTTGTGTAGACTATCGCCAATTTAATAATGTCACGAAGAAGGACAGTTACCCTCTCCCGAGAATAGATGACACCCTAGACACGTTGGCTGGTTCCACGATTTTCTCGACCCTTGATCTGAAGAGTGGATATTGGCAAGTAGAACTGGCTCAGGAAGATCGAGAAAAGACTGCTTTTACCATCGGCTCAGGATTGTGGCAGTTCACCGTTATGCCATTCGGGCTCTGTAATGCTCCCGCCACATTCGAAAGATTGATGGAGACAGTGCTGAAGGGACTCTCATGGAACACGTGTCTAGTGTATCTCGACGACATAATTGTGGTCGGCAGATCGTTCGAGAAATTCCTGCGACTGAGGAACTCCGGATTGAAGCTGAGCCCTAAGAAATGCCATCTGTTCCAAAAAGAAGTACGATACCTCGGCCACGTTGTCTCTGGGGAAGGAGTAGCAGTGGACGACCAGAAGATCAAAGCTGTTAAGGATTGGCCCATCCCAAAAGACATTCACCAACTTCGAAGTTTCCTTGGTTTATGCACATACTATCGCCGATATGTGCTGGGATTCGCCAACATCGCTAAACCACTGACCAAGCTCACGGAAGGCCAAACAAAGTTCCAGTGGTCCGAAGAATGTCAAGACTCATTCAGGAAGCTGAAAGGAGCTTTGATCAACGCACCTATACTGAGCTATCCCCTACCCAAAGGGAAATTCATTTTGGATACGGACGCCAGCAACGTGGGACTTGGAGCTGTCCTATCTCAGATCCAGGAAGGACAGGAGAAGGTCATTGGTTATTTCAGCAAGACGCTTAGCAAACCAGAGCGCAATTACTGTGTCACCAGGCGAGAGCTGTTAGCTGTTGTAAAGGGAGTGGAACACTTCTACAAGTACGTGTATGGAAGAAGATTCCTGTTGAGAACTGACCATGCAGCTCTCAAATGGCTCTTACAGTTCAAAAATCCTGAGGGTCAAGTAGCACGTTGGATCGAGAGACTCCAAGAATTCGATTTCGAGATCGAACATCGAGCCGGAACTAGCCATAAGAATGCAGATGCCTTGTCGCGAAGACCATGTCCAGATGATTGCTCACATTGCCGACGAGCAGAACAGAAAGAAGCAACACTTTGTAGAACCGCGGCAATGGATGACAACTGGAATGACAGCAAGATCCAGAAAGACCAAAGAGAGACCCTGACCTTGGCTTAGCGTCAGCTGGAAGAAGGGCAATCGAAGACCATCATGGCAGGAAGTCGCAGGTTACCGCCGGCTGTTAAGTCCTATTGGGCACAATGGAACTCTCTTATTCTGGACAATGGGATCCTGAAACGTGTGTTGGAGGCCGATATTGGTGGGGAAGACAGACAACAAATAATTGTTCCCAGGAACAGAAGAGAGGAAGTGCTGCGGGAAATCCATGATGGAGTCGCCGGAGGACATCTGGGAGTGACGAAGACCCTGCAGAAAGTGAGGCAACGGTTTTACTGGACCAATTGTCAAGCTGACGTCCAGGACTGGTGCAGAAAGTGCGCTGTATGCGCTGCTAGCAATGGACCTCGAATACGACCCAAGGCCCCGATGCGTCAGTACAACGTAGGCAGCCCGTTCGAGAGAATCGCCATTGACATCGCCGGCCCGTTTCCCGTATCCGACCACGGGAATAAATACATCCTTGTGGCAATGGACTACTTCAGTAAGTGGGCGGAAGCCATGCCCTGCCCAACCAGGAAGCCATCACCGTCGCCGACGTCTTGGTGAAAGAGTGGATATGTCGATTCGGTATTCCAATGGAGCTGCACTCGGATCAAGGCAGAAATTTCGAATCCAACCTTTTCCAAGAAATATGTCTACTGCTGAACATCCGCAAGACAAGAACCACGGCCCTACATCCGCAGTCCGATGGAATGGTGGAACGGATGAACAGGACGATCAACCGCCACTTGTCCAAGGTTGTCTCTGACCATCAAAGAGACTGGGACCAGTATCTTCATTTGTTCCTGATGGCCTATCGATCCGCAGTACACGAGTCAACCGGTCAAACTCCTGCTAGTATTATAATGGGCCGAGAACTGCGACTGCCTTGTGACCTGAAGTTTGGGATACCGCCAGGACAAGACACTGCGGGAGAGGACTACGTCAGCAAACTTCGGCAGAGAATGGACGACATCCACGAACGAGTCCGGTTGAACATCCAGAGTGCCAGCGATAAAATGAAGAAGACCTATGACATCAAGGCCGACGCTGGAGGATTTAAGGTTGATGACCTGGTTTGGCTGTACAACCCCAAACGTCGTCGTGGACTATCACCAAAGTTGCGGAACTCGTGGAAGGCCCGTATAAAATCGTGGAAAGGATAAACGATCTTGTGTACCGAATCCATAAGCCACCTTGAGGGAAACCAAGGGTCGTCCATTTCAACAGGTTGGCCCCTTACGCTGGAAACCATGACCAAGTTCGCACCCTCAAGCCACCGGAGGATGATATGACGTTCGAGAAGTTTATGTCCTTGTATTCAAACGGGCAGAAAATTCTACATGGGGTTACTAGAGAGGAGTCACGAGACCTTTTCGAGGTGCCTGCTGACTACGCACTAGCGCACTGTGTGGCAGAAGATCTTCGAATGTCCAGGGGCATCGCCGTAGTGTTCTCCAAGAAATTTGGTCAACTCCAAACACTGCGGGGCAGAATCCAGAAGTTGGTGGGTGCTACAGTTGAAGAAAGGCCAGAGAAACATCTACTACCTAGTTACCAAGAGGCATTCCCAAGATAAACCGTCCTATGAAGATGTCTGGAAGAGTCTCACCAAACTACGAGATACTATGGTGGACCAGAATCTGGTGGATCTAGCAATTCCAAAATTGTCCTGTGGTATTGATGGGTTGGACTGGAGAGTCCTAAGAAGTATGCTGGAGGCGATATTCAGATCCAGCGGCGTCAAGATTTTGGTTTGCTGTAACCCTCTTCCACGACCGATCATGAAGACCGTGGAGTGTTACTTCCATCGAACTTCACGGTGCAGATATGGGGAGTCATGCAGATATCGTCACACTCCAAGGATGAAATTTCGGGACGAAATGTCTTTAAGAAGGGGGCAATGTAACGAACCTAGGCCGGACCTGTCGCCTCGCGCGTTGCCGTCGACAACGATGAGATCATCCCCGGAGATATTCGAGAACCATCCAGTGCGCTCTGCCGCGGAAAACAACGGTCAATATTGGAAACAATTGGAACACGCCGGTCGCCAACTGAAAGAATTCGAAACATCGAGAATGCTGTATCGGAGATAAATAGGCAACCCTCAAGTGGAGTCGGACAGTCTGAACGAGCCCATACGATCGAGCTATACAGTGGAGTTAGTAATATAAATTTAGTTGTATATTTAAGTGTTAAATAAATTAGTTTAACCAAGTTAAGTTTATTTACGTTACAATACCATAGTTTAGAAGTGATTCTACTAAGGACTTGTAGATTTGCAAAAGTAATTTTTTTGGTAAGATTTTGCGTATTATATAGAATTTATAAATTAAGCGTCTTATTTTGTTGGTTAAGTCTTGAATATGAATAGTCCATTTTAGATTTTTATCAATAGTGATAGTGATTGTAAAGTCGGAAGTGGGTTCATTTATTTTTGTTGCCATGTTCAATCCAGCATTCACATAGTAATTGTTGCAAAAGTTTGCCATGTCATAATCATTATGGAATTGTTCATTGTTTTCATCTGTAATTAGTAAGTATTTATTCGTTTTGTTTTTATTCTCATTTGCTGCATCTGAGATTATTTCATACATTTTTCTTATGTTGGTAATGTTCTTATTAACCTGATTTATGTAGTAGTTGTTTTTGGCATTCAATATAATTCTGTTGAGATGATTCCTGTACGTTTTATATTCTTGGAGTAAATTTAAATCATTTTTATTTTTATGACCCGTCTTTTCAGTTTGTCTCTATGTTTGATAGATTCTATTATCCCCTGTGTAATCCAAGGTTTCAGTTTCTTATGTTTTTTTAAAGGGACATTTTTAGTAGAGGTACACTCATTTTTTAGCGACATGAAGGTATCAAGAAAAAGATTGTAAGCCATTTCTGGGTCCTTTAGAGAAAGAACATTATTCCAGCTTACTGTTTTGATGGTATTTTCAAACTTTTTTTCGTCAAACTTAACTATAGTTTTTAGTTCAAGGTCTGTTCTGTCGTTTCTAGTCTCATTTGATCTAATATTCAAGAAGACAGGGAAATGATCCGTGGTATCTGTATCAATGACAAGTGAATTGAGTGTTAATTTGTTGGTGTTAATATTTTTTCTTACGAAAATGTGGTCAAGGCAAGTGCTAGTTTCAGTGGTTACTCTAGTGAAAGAATTTATGTAGGACTTGAACCCAAAATACGATAACATAGATAAATAACTGTTATTTGTTGGTTTTGTAGGGTTGAGGATGTCGAAGTTGATATCACCTATGAATATATCTATATAATTTTTTTTTAGATTATTAAAATGCGATTCTAAGTTAGTTAGGAATAGGTTATCATCTATGGAGGGAGATCTATAGCAAGGCATAACTGAAAATTGTATATCACATAATTTAAATGTGATATTACTAATTGTTACCTTAGTTATAGGTAGAATTGTATGTTTTATGTCGAAGTTAATGTAATCTCTAATAAAAATGAGGACACCATCATTCTGGTTGATGGTACTGTTGTTGTAGCATGTTTTAAATCCAGGAATTGAAAAATTATCACTATTAGGAATATTTCGAGTTTCACCAAAAACTATAATATCCAAATCCTTCATTTGGAATGTTTCAAGAAAGGTCAGAAACATGTCAAAATTCTTCTGTGCACTTCGGATGTTAATGTGAATAAGCTTTAGTACATTTTTGTTATCAGCTATGTCAGAGCAGAATTTCCTATATTCATCCACATTATGTCTTACAGTTATATTATTTTGAGTGTATCTTTCTTCATATCCAATTTCATTCAATAAAGTTAATTCAGCAATATCCATTAAAATAATATAAATAAATATAGAAAATCCCCTTACTGGTGATAGTTAATTTTGCTCCTGAGTATTTCAATATGATACTTAAGTGTTGCACATTCAGGATTGTTACTTTGGTGATCAGTGGCGTGGTTTGTGTTGTATTTTGCGTTTGAGGTATCACAGTTTTTACAAAATGTTCTATCCTTGGGAAACATTTGTTCTTCATGTTCTTCGCTGCATATCGGGCATACCATTTTCTGCGTGCATTCTTGTTTTTTGTGATAATATCTTTGGCAGTTGAAACATTTTGGTACACTTAGGTCCTCATATACCATGAGTCTTTCCCATCCTAGACATAACTTCTTCAGGTTTAGTATTTGATAAAATACATTCGGTGCTGCTTCGCAAAAAATTGTTTTGGTGTCATTTCTGTTTTTACGAATAAAATTTACTTTGACTTCGCCTCTTAAATCGTTTTGTTTTTTTATACAGTTTTCAATTTTCTCCCGTGTATGTTCTTGGGTGTAACCCACAATTTTGATACGTGGTTGTCTCAGTTCACTCATTTTGATTTCATATTCATCTTTCAAGTTGATTTCTATTGCCTGCTTTAAGGTATCCAATTCATTTTTTGTTTTGCACTTGATTTCCATATTACCGTTTCTTGTTGTTTTCATATTGGTAATTCCAATTTCAAGTTCAGCTAGATTTATGTTTGTTTCTAGATCTCTCTTAATTTGATGTGTGGGTTTTTGGCTTTTTGGTTTTATGATTATTTTTGGGATGTTTATTTTCACTGGTTTTGGGGTTGGAATTTGTTGCAATGCATCAGCATAAGTAAGCTTGGTTGATTGTTCTAGATTCTCTATTTTTTCGTTCAGTAGTTGTATAATGGTTTCTTGGTCCTTTATAATTTTTTCCTTGTCGGATATGGTGTTCTGTAGTAATTCTGCAAAATCGTGGTTTCTACATTTTTTGCAATTGTATTTTAGGGTTCGTTTTTGTAGGTTGATACACCTCAGTTCTGATGTACTTAGTTCACTACATTCGACGCAGATAAGGTTTCTACAGGAATCACATTGGAAACATGGATTCTTTATGTCCTTTGTTGGCTGCTTAATGATATTACATATGGAGCAATTCATTTTTGGCTAATCTTCATACTTTTATTATTTTTTATTTTACCATAAAAATAATTCTGCGTACGGCACTGGTTCTCAAATTCAGTTTATCACATTTAGTGATGTTGCAGATGGTAAGAATTCAGAGATAAGGATACAAAAAGTTGTGACCTTTTTTGTTTACAACGACCTTTTTTTTGTTTATAAAGACCTGTTTGGGGCCATAAACACTTGTTGTTCCAATGAATAATTGATATTTAGGTGCACTTTTTGTTGTTGTTTTATTGTATAAACTGTTGATGACACTGGTTTTACACAACTGCAGTCACTGTATATTCGTATGTGTAGGAAAACTACTATTTGATTATTATTTTAACTGTGTAAATATTGATAATGTAGGAGCTCTTCAAACACACATCTGCTCTCTTCAAACTCTCTTCACAATTGGTACCCAACATAAAGGCAAAGAAGGTAGAGAAAATATTTGTGGGTAAAATTAACAACAATTGTTATATCTTAACAATTGGCTTCCCAAAGCAGTGCGAAAATAATTGTAATCATAATAATAATAAATTAAATAATTAACAAAACAACCCATCATTACAATTGGCTTCCAACGCGGAGCGAAAATAATTATCATATCAAATCATAACAACAATAAATCATCTTACAAATCCATTACAATATATATATATATATATATATATATATATATATATATATATATATATATATAAATATATATATGTATATATATATATATATGTATATATATATATATATGTATGTATATATATGCGTCTATACAGTCCCGTTTCGGTACATACTTCTTACGAATCCAAACCAAATTCAAGATGGCTGGCGAGTTTTGTGATCATGGTCTGATTCTATTTGAAATTGGTGGGAGGGCATTTTTGGAGTCGGAGATTAAGAGTTTTTTTTTATTCATAAATTCAACATGATGGGCATGTTTTGTGATTGGGGTCTGATTCTATTCAAAATTGGTATGTGGTGGTTTTCAGGCTCGGATATCATGAATTTGTTATCAAAATTCACAAATTCAAGATTCTATCACGATTTGATCAATAGATAAACGCATGATTTCACGCTCTTTGATATTATAATAATATCGAGTAAACTGCAAGTTAATTTGTTTTTGCTGAGCTGTCACTAAAAATTCGCGTAATTTTTTTTTTTCGCATCGCTTGTGTAAGGCGCAGAAACAACAGCAGAATTATCGAATTCAGATAGGACTTTCATGAATTTTTTGTTGTTTCTACTGTGGATAAAACGGATTTTTTCCAATAGCACAGTACTTCGGTAACAGCAGGTTCTTCGTTCCGGTGATATAACCACATTAAAAAAGCTATCGCATGTTTACAACCCCCTGAAAACAAAAAGAAGGCTGCTGCTTCAATTAGAATCAGTTTATTCATCACAGAAATATACATTTGAATTCAATCAATACCAAATACAGATATACATTTATAGGACTAGTCAAAGAAATGTTACAAAAGTTACTGACAAGTTTCATGAATTTTCAGGTGGTTTCCAACAGCGTAAAAAAAATTGTGCAATAAATATCTAGTTGTAAATTCCCAAAATTACGTGAATAAATAAATATGGATATACTTACACTCTACAAATAGTGAAAATAACTCAATTTTTTATGTATTTTTGCATAGTTCCATCACAAAGGAACAGGGATTTTCCCAATAAATTTTTTTATCAAATATCCTGATTCTCTTGATTTTAATAATACACCTATTACTATCGATTCGTCTTATATTTTTACTTCTCGTAGCTGCACAATCCAAACAGGAAATATTTTGAGTGACATATTCTTCATCGACTGTCATTTCCACATGATGCCTGTAGCCGGTCCGAATCCCAACAGTATCGTGACGTCACGCTACCAAAATGCCACTCCGAGCAAACGGAGAATTCATCGATTTTTAAAGTTATTTTTAACGAAAAATTTACAATAAAAATATTTTTTTCAACGGTATTATTGATTTTGGTTATCAATCTCTGTAATAAAAATGGTTTTAAACTGATTTTTCCCATGATGTCCCAACCTAATTATGGCCCGATTCGATTCAAAATTATTATGTAGGGGTTTTTGGGGTCAGAGATCATGAATTTATTGATTTTTAGTAAAATTCATAAATTGAAGAGGGCAACTCCAAGATGGCGGTTGGCGGATGGTCTCCTCGTTGAAGGACTAGATAGCTACTTACAAAAAAAAAGGCCTCATAATAACAATGCTTTAACAAAAATGCTTAGATTAAGGGGTACTTAAGTACTAAAAAGCACAAAATAAAATAATTAATAAAAAACCTTTTTAAAGACAAGCTTTTATTCAAATGCACTAAAAAGTTAAAAATAATTGCTTTATATGTGTGACATAGGTTTTTCAGTGAGTTATAGATTCAAAAGCTTGTTGCGCAAAGTTTTCAGTTCGAATACAAAAGCGACAAGCTTTTGAATCTATAACTCACTGAATAACCTAAGTCACACATCCAAAGCAATTGTATTTAAATTTAGTTTCTTTTTTTGCTTTAATATGAAATATGCCAATATTAAGAACTTTGGGTATTAATTTTTATCCTTTATTTTCAAGAAAGATCTATATTAATGTTTTTGATCAAGGCTTACTTTTTAGTGCATTTGTATAAAAGCTTGTCTTTAAAAATGTTTTTTATTAATTATTTTATTTTTCGTCAGTTGAAAATGAATCCTATAAACTAAAACAGAAAAATCCTATAAGTAAAACTTATACGTAAAAAAGGAGTAAAGGAAGAAAGAAAGTGTGTTCTAATAGAAAATTATAGTTTGAACACAGAAGAGTTTCAAGATGCTTTTTGAACATATTGGTAGGATAGTAAAAATGTCTAAGTGAGTATATCACATATGAAATTATAAGAATTCATTGATCTCATCAAAAGAGAGTTATTGTAGTAATTGCTATTGAAAGCTCTCATGTGGAAGATGAGTCTATTTCTTGTTATGAGGGTACTGCAATTAATTGAATACTCAGAGATTATATGGTTAGCGTAAACAAAAAATATATCGGAAAATTCCCTCCGGATAAATAATTGTTCGAGTTTGTAAAATCTTAGGTTCTCGTCATAACATTCGAAATGCCGATAGCAAAAATATCTCTAGTTTAGATGTTTGACAATTTTTTTCTGGACATGGTTGATACGTAAGATGTATTTGTTATAAACAGGGTTCCATATAATGCAATTGAATTCCAATATAGGTATTACCATAGAGTTATAAATTGTTACAACATAGAGATGACTTTTAAATTCAATTCTTTGGTATTTCTCAGGATGAAGCGACAGCCTTCAATGCCTTCCTAACGATAACCTCAACATCTTTCAAACGGAATTTTTTATCCAGGATGACCCCTAGGTCCTAACTTCATTTCGGATTATGGTATCTGTTTATTTATATAAAGATTTTTGTCAAAGGAGTTGAACACCTGATAAGAATTTGGGAACATTTCTGTTTATTGAGAAAGAGCCTATTAGTTGTGGAGTCTTTTGAAAAAAGATCTAGAACATTCTGAAAGTCTAAGTAGTCCACGTTGTCCTTGATTCCTTTGTAAATTTTTAGATCATCCACGTATGATAATATTTCAGATGCAATTAAACATTTTCTATTCACTTAGAAAAATACTGAGTAGTAAGGGACCTGTGTGATCCTTGTGGTACACCTGAGGTAATTAATGTTTCATGCGATTGAGAGTTATTCAAGGCGATATATTGATATCTGTCAGAAATATAAGAGTTTAGAAGCCTTAACAGATTGCCATGTGCACCAAGTTTCGTCATCAGAGTTGGATGATGTACTTTATCGAATGCCTTGGAAAAGAAGATGTACACCGCACACATTGACATTCTATGTTCCATGGAGTTTTGAATATCTTTCACAAATGGAAAGAGATAAGTAGTGATACTTCTCTCCGTGTTGAAGTGTAATGTTATGAGTTTACAAATTTTATTCCATATTAGTAGACAAAATTGAGATGCAAACATACCAATTTTGAATCAAATAGGACCATAATCACAAAACTTGTCCGCTATCTTGGAGCTGCCATCTTGAATTCAAGAATTTTGACCAACAATTTATAATCTCCAACCCCGAAAACCCCCACATACCAATTTTTAATCAAATCTGACCATAATTACAAATCTTGTCTGCCATCTTGGAGCCGCTATTTTGTTTTTTTCTCTAACAAAAATTCCATAATGCATTGTCACCGGAATTATGAAAACCTGCCAAGTCGGACAAAAATCATTTGCAAGATTTGAAGCAAACTAACAAACGAACGAACTAACTAACTGAAACTAAATAAAAGCTTGTAACAATCGTTAAATATCCCAAAATAAAAATTATCTATTCGGCGACTGAATTAGACAAAAGTCAAGTATACAAAATTGAATTAAAGTGTTTGGCGAGTTAATTTTCCTCTCGTGTTTTTATTGTGAAAATAAAACATTCCATGAGCAATTTGATCATAATATTATGCGAAAAGAGCGGCAACACTGCCGGGTCTGTATACGTAGATTAAATGTCGGAAATTGTATGTGATGGCTTGAGAACGCGATAAAATATAATGGGCTTGTGAACGTGACATAAACTATACAATTATAATTTTTTTCACGTTTTTTACTTCTCTCAGTTCCAGTTATTTTTGGAGAATGTAATAACTGTAGAATGCCAAAATGTTTGTTGAAATCATAAGTATTTCTAGTGGGTCTGTGGTGGTCTGAATACTATAATGGTCTGACAACGTGGGTTGAATCTGTATATATATATATATATATATGTATATAAATATATATATATATATAAATATATATATATATATATATATACATCCCACTATCATCCGGGCGTCCTTTCACAATTCCGTATCTGAGCGTCCGCCGCGTAGTTCTCAAAGAACCTCTAGTTTTCCAGATGAATATTTTTAAGCTTTAAGTATTAGATGTCATAAATGGTGTTCAAGCTTTGTTTTTTGACGATACATATTTTTAAGTTTTATTTCACATATATCACGGCGTCCTTTCATGCAAACTCCTCTGAGCGTCTAATATATCCATGAATTACCGCTAGTTAGCTGCTGGTTTGTGTAGTTTGCTTTAACCCTGTCTACTGATGAGCGTCCGGCGATGTTTGTTGCCGGATTTAACCATAGCCTTTAGCGGCGTTCATCAAATGAGTGCAACGACACTTTGTACCTGCCGGATGCTACCCGTCTGCTGCCGGCCTGTATGAAGCCGTTATTCCTATTTCTCCATTGGCTGTTTTAAGGGCAAGTCTCAGTAATTTTGTTTCAGTCAGGGGTATTTTATGTACTCCAGTATTTATTTTATTATTGGTGAAAATCACTAAGCCGTCATTTTGATTAATTTTAGATTCATTGCAATAAGCTGTGGAATTTGGTATTCTGAAGTCATCTACTGATTCCAAGTTCCAGGTTTCAGATAGTATTATAAAAGCTTGTGTTTTGATTTCTTCCTAATTTTCTAAAATATTAAAAAATTCCATCATTTCGCGAAAGAAAACTTCAATAAATGAAGAAAATATATTGTTTCCTTGAAACATTTTAGGTAGTTTGCAACGAAAGTAAAGTTGTGCTAAATGTTATGGTCCTGCTCTAGAAGTTTATTATTCTAAATATAAAACTAGATACAAGATAGTGGTAAGAGGACAAAAAAATTAAGTGAAAGAAGTTTTCTAAATGTCACGATATTGTCAAACGCGCCTGACAAACTGTTAGAAAATATCTTGAACTGATTGAATCATGAGTGATTCTGAGAGCGAAGAAAATACAGACATTGAACAATCGGATGTTCCTCTATAATATGAGAGAAGTCAAAACATCGCTATGAAAAAACGTACACATCTTTCAAGAAGTGGTTTGAAGAAAGCAAGGCAAAGAACTTAAACTGAAAAGACCTCAATTATTTCTAATTTTAATTCAACGTAGAAAATAGGGCTTTGCGCGGGCGTTACGACTCGGGAGAGCAATGCACAAAAAATATTTTTTTATACTATTAAATATAAATTTGAAATTTCAAAAAAATTATAGGATCATCTGAACACTTGAAGGAATGAAATTTCGCTGGGAAAAATGTTTTTATTGAATATTGATAATGTGAAGTTATTGTTGATTAAGTAGTTTTTTTTGGAACCACTGATTATATTAAAAACCTAATAATCGTTTACAGAATGACTATATAAAGTTTTTGCTTCCCAGAGGACATTTCACATGTGTATGTTTATAAAGAAATGGATGAGTTGAATATTTTTATATTTTTTGCATTAGGTTGTTAACAGTTTATTATGATATTTAAAAAAAAAATCTCAATATTTTTTTTATTGTTCATAATCGTTTTTTAAACAAAATTATTATTCAAATAATATATTGAGTTATTTTCCTTCAAATTGATCATTGGTTAATATCTACCTAATAAAAACAATATTTTTTATCGATAATGTAATTGTTTATTAATTTAACAATTATTCACAAACAAACTCTGATTTGTTTAAAGGTACAAGAAATAACAACAAAAACAAGATCCTTATGGCAGTTGTTGGAAAGCAAGACTTGACAGAAAACTATAACGAGAATTGCAAAAAAATACCAGACAAGAATAAATAAACACGGAATACTTAAAATTTAACAAAAAGGAACAAAAACGTCGCCGAAGTATAAATATAAATTTCATGGACGAACTTTCTCTATTAAAGTCAACAAATATCTAAATAAACTAACATAAAATGGATTTATCTCACACATAATCTCCCCACCGGAGTTAACATACTAGCACTACAATTTATCATATCTTCATAAGTAAAAAAACACCTCACATAATACATCTTTCACTCCAGCTATCATTGAAACAAGCTCATCAGATCACTACACAACATATATACCTATAAATAAATCAATTCCGAAAAAAAATGGAACAAAAAAAACATGAAAACAACTACTACAAAAAAAAACAAGTATCAAAACCCGTTGAACTAATAATATACAGTAGTATTCAAGAAAGTAGGTTCTACTATCAAGAAGGCGTCCAACAAATTTTCGAATGTGTGAACTACTAAGATGATTTGAGCACAGTTTCATCAGAGCGTTCGTATTCAGACGCTCTGTTGGAGCCGGATGCTTGGAATATAGTAATTTGTCAATGTACGGACGCCCGGATTATAGTGGGATGTATATATATATATATATATATATATATATATATATATAAAGCATCAAATTATAGATAGTGACACCTATAATCTGTGCGGCGAAGCTTAGACCTAATATCCTGGAATTTTATTGGCACGAAATGCACATTAACAGGTCACCAACAGATGTCAGCATAGGCTAACCCACGATACCAATAGTCGTACTCCTAGTGCGTTCAGAGTAACGCAAAACAAATAATGAGAATAAGAGAAATCTGTTACGAATCCAAGAGAGCCCACCATCCGTCTACAGCCTGTTTCATGGTTTCCCAATCATCAGGACGGCCTGTGGTCTCTTTCAAATGATGCTTTTCACATTTTTGTACTTGCCGATAGGTATTAACTCTACGAGATATCTGATACGAATTTGAAAGATACCACAGGACGTCCTGATGATTGGGAAACCATGAAACGGGCTGTAGGTGGGCTCTCTTGGATTCTTATTCTCTATATAGGTATATATATATATATATATATATATATATATATATATAAACAAAATTAAGATTAATTAGCTTAATCCAACGGCTTTGCCGCATGGATTCCGAGGTCATACTTTTTATCAAACCCTATAGGGTTGAATTTTCAAAAATCCTGAAATACATGTTTCTTAAAACTAACTCCGAATCTAATGGAACCCCCATACAAGCTTTCACCCCCCCCCGTCACCCCTTTAGGGGTTGAATTTGCAAATACACTGAAGCAGGTATTTCTGTATCTGTAACAAATACCTCAAATACCAATTTTTAACCGACGAAACCAAAAAGGAGGAGGTTCTCTAGTCGACGCGTATATTTTCTTCATGTATGATCACGCATAACTTTTTTCTGAGGCGTCCGATTCCGATAATTCTTTTTTTAGTGGATAGGGTGTACTTCGAAGGTGGTCCCATTTGAATTTAAAAGATGAAATCCACCCCTAAGGGTAGCAAAATGAAGGATATTGATCACTCACCCTCTGAATTCTGGTCCGTTAACTGATTCTATCAGGCATAACTTTGTACTGGGTTCTTCGATTTGCATGATTCTTTTTTTAATAGATAGGGTATACCTTATATTTGGATTTCGAATGAAATTATCCACCCTCACGGGTAGAAAAATGGGGGTTTAATGGATTTTTCACTTGTGAACATTGGCACACACATACGTAGTTGACAATGACAGATCGCTACTGACATTATTTTTGTTCCACATCCGTCAAAATCATTATATTCTATGAGAGGATGGAATGATATACAAAGTAATGAAAAACTAACCAGAACAACAAAAATAATTGATATTACAACAAATAGTAAAAGTAGATAACTGGTAACAGTTGAAGTAAGGTGGGTAAGTAAATATTTTGGAAATAATAAAAAAACAAGTTGGTAGTAATCATTAGATTTTAGCCTCAAAAAATTGAAAAATGAAAACTTTTTAACAAAAAATTAAACCGACGAAATACGGAACTGAAAAATATAAAATAAAAAAAACCTTCTTAGTCTCAGTAACTAAGCTCCTAAACTAATGTAAGTAACTAATTTTGAGTCGGCGCCAAACAAACAATCAACGAACATCATTAAATTACTTCAAAAAAATTATCATAAAATCACCGCACAACTCGATGCCATCATTTTACGCCTTACCTAATTAATTTGCTTGTTTGTTTGGCGCCGACTCAAAATTACATTAGTTTAGGAGCTCAAACTGAGACTAAAAAGGTTTTTTTTATTTTTTACATTTCAGTTCCGTATTTTGTCGGTTTAATTTTTTGTTAAAAAGTTTTTATTATGACCCGAACTTAAAAACTTGCAACCCCTATTTTACCCCCTTTAGGGTTGAAATTTCAAAAACCCTGAAATAGATGTTTCTTCGTTTGAAAAGAAGAGCCCAAATAACGATATCCGTTACTCTTACTTCAAAGCTGATGGTAGTTCCATACAAACTTTCACCCCTTTAGGGATTGAATATAAAAAACATTTCTTAGTGGTTATCTATGTCATTATAGGAATACCCTATCAAAATTTCAGCCCTTAAGGTCTAGCGGTTTTGTCTACATGAAAACATTGCACTCAAATTCGACCTTGAAATTTTACTCCCATCGCACCCAAAGAGGTTTCACTTCAAAAAGTTGAAAAAGAGGAATTTGGTGACCAATTTGGCAACCCTGTACTATTTCCCAAAATTAGAAATATTACGTTTTTCCAATGTATGTCCTACATTTGATTTCACAAAATAAAACGCGTTGAGGAAAATGCAGTATTTTCCTTAACATCCCAAGGTTTCTGCACACCTTGGCACATACCCATGATACCACTTTAAGAAATAGTTATTAATTTTCCACAAAACATTTCAAATGGTTAATTCAAGTTATGAAAAATACTCCACAGTAATTAATATTAATATTAAAAAAAAAATTATTCTCTTTGTTTTCGTTTGACCCAGTCTCGTAGGCACCCTCGGATGGCCGATTTTATGGCCCCGAGTGCGGGTTCTGGGCCAATATATGGAGCTCATGAGCCTTTCCTAGCGAATTCATCAGCTTTTTCGTTGCCCTCGATACACAGTGTCCTGGAACCCACATTAAAGTTATATTGTTGTGTTCTGTGAGGGCACTGCTAAGTGCTTCTCGGCATTCCCATACGTGAGAGCCTTCAGTGACGCCTGGCTGTTTGTACATATTTAGATCCGTGCCTTGTTTTCTCTCGCGCATTGCAAGATTGCGTACATTTCCGCTTTGAATACGGAAGTACTTATACCCAGTGAGGTGCTAAGTTGGGAGTTTCTCCCCACACTGTATATTCCAGCACCAGTTCCTTCCTCGGTCTTGGATCCGTCTGTGTACCACATCCTCTCTCCAGGTTTACTCTTGATGCTTTCGTCTGTCCATTCCCTTCGATCACCTCGAAGTTAGTGTCGAAAAATACCTGGAAAAGGTATCATCGAGCGTCATCATCGACTTCGTTAGAAGCGCGGGACTTGAAGGTGAACCCTAATTCAATTAGGATCGAGCCACAATAGATCTGAGAAGGTTATCGCCCTACTTGAAATGAACCTAACCTAGTGTCGAAAAAGTGTCTAGGAGTTGTGTGGTCCGTTGGTTTCATTTCAAGAATGTTACCCCCCATTATTTCCTTTATCTTGTTGTGGTCCCATTCTTGCCTCCCCATGATTTTTATTTCAATCGGGGGAAGATCCAGTAGTGCTTCCATGGCTGCTATTGGAGTTATTTTCATAGCCCCTGTAATGTTGAGCAGGCAAGTCTTGTACCTTGCTCAACTCAGCCGCGGCTATTTTTTGAGTTATCTTTTTCCACCATACCAAAGATGTGTAGGTGTTGATGGATTTCACCACAGTGTTGTATGTCCAATACACCATTTTGGGACTGAGCCCCCATGTTTTTACGTGTGCTCGTCTGGCTACCTTACGTAGTATTGGTTTTCTGTTCATTTACCTTCTTGATGTCACCAAAGAAAATGTATCCTCTTCTGATACATCCTGTATTTTGTTTATGGTTTATTTGTTATGAACAAGGTTTCAATTTGTCTCTCTCTAGCTATTCTTTGTGCTGCTCCTGACATCTGTCCTTATCACGTGGCCGATACTTGATGAAAATCCATATTAAAGCAAACAAAAGACACTCACCTCACTAAATCATTTTCACTACATTGAGTTTACAAAACCACGACTAGTGTTTTGCTATACAATAGATTCTTCAGGTGGAGGTGATACAGTGTCAAACATTTTCCAGCAAGGTTGGTGGCTGCGAGTGTGGTAGGCTAAACATCTTTGGAATCTAGGATTTTTTTTGGGAGTTTATTTGCTATATAGTCGTCGTAACCATCTTTTGGTAGCCAATAATAGTTTCTGTTGTGAAAATAAACCACATCTACACTCCTCAAAAAATTGTGCCTAATTTTCTCATTTCTCAATATTCACCTTAGCTATTCTGGTTATACGACATATCTATATACACGTGATATTTTTGATGCAACAAAGAAATTCAGTAAATTGTTTCCATACCTGATGCATATTACAAAAAAAATAAGTTTTTGTCGATTTTTTTATCCAATGAATTTTCAAGGACTACATTGCCAAGTATTATTTTGTCTTCTTTCTTATGGGAATTTTTAACAAACATTTGGGTATGAGAAAAATTGTTTTAATTTCAACAATATTTGATTATAGTAGGTTATGGAGGAAAGATAAGGTGTGTACTGCAAATAAAAATTACAATTTTCGATAACAAATTTTTAGCTTCATAAATCGAAAATCATAGGATTTTTACTGACAGAAAATATAGAAACTATAATGAAAATATCTTAGCATGGTATGAAAAGATAATATTTATTAAATTCCACCCTGTTTTATATAACTATAATTAACTACCGCAATGAGTCAATATCGAATTAAGGAAAAACGCCTTAGAAGAAAAATATGAAAAATTGACCCTCAGCCAGCAACGAAATGGTACATGGCAATTGTCACACCGTATATGAGTATTCATCTATGCTTCGTGTTATTTTGATAGTGTATATATTAAAGGGAAGAGAGTTTTGATTTAATCCGGAGACGCCATCATCCGCCTACAGCTGTTTCATGGTTTCCCAATCATCAGAATGGCTATGTCCCTTCTTCGAAATTAAACCCAAACTCTCGCAGAGTTAGTACCTTCCAGCAAAGGACAAATATGTGAAATACACAAATTGATGCGTTACTCGAACACGCTAGAAGCTTGACTTTTGGTGCCATGGACTGATCTATACCAACAATCGTTGGATACCCATCAAAATATAGAAAACTTTTTATCTTTGAACTCCATCACACTAGGTTGAGTTTCCTTTCGCAAATTATAGATGTCGCACCTATAATTTGTGTATTTCACATATTTGTCCTTTGCCGGAAGGTACTAATTTTCCGAGAGTTTGTGTTTAATTTCGAAGACCACTTAGCTGTCCTGATGATTGGGAAACTGTGAAACAGCTGTAGGCGGATGGTGGCTTTTTCGGAATCAAATCAAAGCTCTCTCCCCTTTTTACTATTTTGTGGCATTACTCGGAACGCGCTAGAAGCTTGACTTTTGGTGCTATGACTGGTCTATACCAACAATCGTTGGATACCTATCATAGTGTACAAAACTTTCTATCTTTGTACTCCATAACACTAGGCTGAGTTTCTTTTTGTAAGTTATAGATGGAGCATCTATAATTTGTGTATTTCACTATATTCATTTTTTTTTCAGGCATGTTTTACTAAACGAGAGTAATTCGAAAATCATCCAGCTCGCAGTGCACCTAGGATGGCTCTATTGGATAGATAAGGAATTAGATCAGATTCAGAGATTAGAAATTCTTTCGGGAAAATCACGTTCAACTCTTCCAATACAAGCAGCACATATCACAGATATGATATCTGTGCAGAATCCTGTTGAAAATCTCTGTAATGTTAGTCATCAACAAAAATGTTCTCATTTTTGTCTGCATAATGGTACTTCATATACTTGTGCGTGTCCTCATGGAAAAATGTTACAGAAAGACAAAAGGACTTGCCAAATAACACCTGATTGTGGAAATGATCGGTTCACTTGTAATATGGCTGGCAGAGATACAAGAGAGTGTATTCCTATTGCATGGAAATGTGATCGCCAGAAAGATTGTGCAGATGGATCTGACGAGTTAGATTGCCCAAAATGTTCACCAAATCAGTTTCGTTGCCAAGATGGGCAGTGCATCGAAAAAGAATATTATTGTGATCATATTCCACACTGTAGAGATAAGTCCGATGAAAAAAATTGTTGTGAAAATGGATTTCAGTGTCCCCAGACAGAAGTATGTTTGCCTCTGTCTCTCGTATGTGATGGCAATGAAAATTGTGCAGATGGTTCAGATGAAAAGGACTGTGGATCTTTTATGAATTCTGCTCACTCACTTACACATACAATTATATTTTCAGTTATTGGAGTCGTGTTTGTTTTTGCTTCAGTTTTGGTTCTGTTTTTACGAAGAAGATGCTTGTCTCGAGAAGAAACTAATAGAGACCACTCTGAGGATTGCTTGAATTCCATGCATGCTAACTCAAAAATTTCCAAATGTCGTAAAGGTAAGTTTATTATTCGCAATAAAATATGTAATCAATCATATTCTCACAGTAAATTCCATTGTCATAATAGTAACATCCTGCTTAATTTATAAGAATAACGACAAATATATTGTAGCATTATCTATAGTTTGTTCACTTACTAATGGAATTTCAAGAATATTTACTGTCGGATTGAAGCTCAAACATATAGTCAATGTTTTATTCTTATATGACTTATAAAGCATTCCAGTGGACTGCAGAAAACCCAATACTCTGACATGGTCAGAATTTTATTATTTTTTTGAATGAAATTTCTTTTGATACAAACTTTTTTGAATGGTGTATGATATTTCTTGACTCAAGCATGATCTTGAAATAAATTGAATTGGTTTTTGGAGTATCAATAGGAAAATCAATTTTAAATTCGCATGGAGGTGAAAAATAGTACTTAATTATGATGATTCTGTTTGTTCTATGGAAACTTTTAAAATTGTCCATATACAGCATGTTCACTATGAAGATCCACTCTCCGATTCTGCACTGGATGATTCAGATTCATTTGGATCGATTAAAATTCTATGCGATTCTTATCCTTTTCTACCTTGTTTTTTTACACATTTTTCCCAAGTATCTTTCAAATCAAATCGAAATCACAATAATAAGGCGGCAACCAAAGGACAATTTTTTTTTCAGTTTTGGCCATCTCATCTGTGACATGCATATGCAGGTTTATTGTATTTTGCCAAATTAAGAAGGTCCAATCCTATTATGGCAACTAATATGCCAAACTTGGTAAACGAACCTCAAATCTTATTAACAAACTATCTTAACGATACAAAAATACTAATAGCAGAAAAGCAATATGAGGATTTATGGGAAAAATATATATTATATATATATATATATATATATATATATATATATATATATACTCCTGTAGTATCTCTTCATACCAAATACAGAATAAATATAAAACACATTTATCCCAACAACTGAATTTAAAAAACAAAGGTAGAAGTCCATTCTGCTCAAAGTGGAGTGGATGTATGAAGAAATGAAGTACTCTAACGAAATTTATTTAAAAAAAGGACATGTTTCGGAGCTTTAAAGCTCCATCTTCGGCTGTTACTTACAAAATCTAAAAAGAGGGGAGGGATAAGGTTATATAGGTTCAACAATTCTTATATCGGTTCAACAATTCTCATTAGAGGATGGAAGTTTAGTTGTGAATACTTACATCATGGAGAAAAAACAACCTAAAAAGTGGTAATTTATAAAGGTCAACAAAGCATTATAGCTTTGAACCATCTTGACCCGTGATTGGGATAAAACAATACCACTTCATATAGAAGGGGCATGGTAATCGTTTGTAAAACATTGTTGGCATTTTTATATTTTTATGTCTAAATGATGACTGACCATTGACAGAAGGGAATAGAGGAGAAAAGTAAGCGTTCTAAGGTATAGTACGGCCATCTAGAGTAAAATTGTTGAACCTCAGTAAGTGAATAACAGGAGAGGGTGACATCAATTATTATAGGGCTAAAACTAAGATGTAGGGTGGAACAAAAGGTAAAGGAGAAATACCAAATTGTGAATGTTAACTTCGACTAGAAGTTTAAAGAATCATAGAATTGAAGGCAGTCAAATTTAATCTGTTCATTCAAAGAAGTTGTAGAGGGGTCTTTCAAGGAAGAATTTATTTCAAAAATTTCTAGACAATTCATTAGGGAACCCTTATTAGCAATGTGAAGAATTCTAATATCTATACCGGGATCAAAGTAATGGTTGGAGTTAACCACATGGTTGGCAAATGAACTGCAAGAATTGATTGATTCAAAAGGGTGGATTGTAAATTTTTCTTTATATTTGTCTATGATTTTTGTGTGTTCTCTAACTCTAGTACTAATTTTCCTGCCGCTTTGGCCGATATATTTGGCATTGCAAGATGGTTCAGAACAAGTAATTTCGTATATACCAGAATTGTCTAAAGGATTGACTAGTTTTTTAGACAAGGAATTCATCGTGTAAAACCTAATGTTCAAATCATCACCATGGCGTTGAAAGATGTTTTTTATATCTTGGGAAACTTTACCTATAAAGGGTATAGAGCAATGACGTGTAGGTAAATTTGGGTTAAAAGATTTTGATTACTGGACTTAGCCATGTGTCTGTGGTAAATTCTTTCAATCAGGTGATAAGGGAAATCGTTATTCCAACCTATTTGTTGGATAATGTTTAGTTCATTGGAGAAATTTTGTGTGTTCATGGGGATCGAAGAAAGTCTATGGAATAGTGCATTAAAAGAAGCTAGTTTGTGTGAGAAGGGATGGCAAGAGTTATAAGGTATTACCGTATCGGTGTGTGTAGGTTTCCTGTAAATCGAAAATTTGAACTTGTGATTAGTTTTCTTAATCAGTAAGTCAAGAAAGGGCAAAGAGGCATCTCTTTCTTTTTCAATAGTGAACTCAATGGACTCGTGTAACGAGTTGAAAAATGTTAGTAGTGAATCTAGTTCCTCATTGCTACCGTTGAACAACAAAATGCAATCGTCCACATACCTATGGTAGAAAATGATTTATGGAAAATTGGGAAAAAGCTTCTCTAAATCATGGAGGAAGATCTCAGCCAATAGGGGGGAGAGATTGCTACCCATGGCCAAACCATGGTTTTGTCGAAAGAAAACATCATAAAATTTGAAGAAATTTTGTTTGACAACGGTATCTAATAGTAGTAGTAGTAGTATTTATTTAACTAATTTCTATACATTTCTGCACAATTTTAGCAAGTCAAAAATATAAAAAGAAAACATTTATATATTTCTAAAACACATTAAAAGTAAAAATGAGTTGAACAAAAGTCACATTAATAAAATAGGAACAGAAGTCCAGCTAATACAACATACATATACCATTCACACATATAAAAAATCTAAGATGTGTTAGCAGGAATAATCACATGAACGTGTACTCGAAGGAGTAAGTAAGATCGTTCGCTTCATTCAACATATTCAGAGTTATGGGGAATTTGAAATTGCGAAACTCTGGAGTGGAATAAAAACAGTGAGTTTGAAGAAAATATTTCATTCTACTCTTGAAAAGATTCTGGGGAAGATCTTTAAAGTATTCTGGAAGTTTATTATAAAGGTCAAGGTCCAGCGAATTCTCCATAATAGGTAGCATAGGTTAAGGCAATGAAACAGGTCAAGTCCGAAATCGATAAGGTGATTTCTAACTAGTGTAATGCACTCTTCGGGGGGTATGCTGGGAAAGAGGTTGACCACATCAAATGAAACCAAAATTGAATCTTCAGGGATATAAACTTGAGAAATTTTATTAGTGAGATCTTTAGAGTTCTTGAGTGAGTGTGGATTGAAAAAATCAGTCAGTTCTCTGATGAGAGCATTTCAGTGTAATTGCTTGTTAAGGTTATATTATTTGCTGCCTTGAGTTGGGCGGTACATTCAATGATTACAGTTTTGTTCTCATTGATAATAAGGAGGTTGCTCATGACCGCTTGTGTTTTAGTATTTAACTCGGCTAGGTTATCAGCTGTGACTATAATTATGGTGTCATCTGCATAGATGAATACGCATCCGTGTTCGATATGAGGATAAATCGTTCACATACAGTAAAAACAAAAGTTGTCCTAATACCCCCACCTAGAGGAGTCCCAATGATGCTATCAAATGCGTTGGAGAGCTCATCCTCGACCTGAACTTTGAGTTTTCTGCCAGACATAAGATTTAATACAAGACTTGATTCGTTCCCTGATGCCCATCGCTTTCAATTTTATTATTAGGTGTTTATGGTTAATTGTATCGAAGGCACGCGTGAGGTCAAATAATATTTCTACTAAGTATTTGTTCTGGTCAATATTTTCATAGATGTACTGTGTTAAGTCTATTGATGCAGTTTCTATTGAGAAGTTGCGAGTGATTATATTATATTGGTTTAGTAATTGGTTGTTTTGACAATCTAAATTATGTTTGAGAAAAAGCTGAGTATACATATCATTCTGTAGTTTTCAACGTTCTGTGGATCGCTCTTTTTGAACACTGGAATAGTTTTGGCGATTTTTAGTTCATTTGGGAAGATACGTTGGGTGACGGATAAGTTAATGTAAATACAATGGCTGGTATTTCGTCAATTCCCACTGATAATTTCTTTTTTAGTGTTAGGATTATGTTATTTACATCACTTTCATCAACGGGCATGAAGAAAATCGAGTTTGGACCTTGCACCTCGTATTTGGTACAAATGTCTCCTGGGAAATTGAGATTGTGCATTGTCTCACTGACAGAGTTTGCGAAAAAGTCCCCGAAGTGATTTGCGATATCAGTTTTATCGTTAATGGTTATGCCTTTGTTGGTTAGGGTAATTTCCCTCCTGCGGTTTTTTCTGTCCATTTTTATATTTACTAATGACCAGAGGGATTTAGCCTTATTGTTTGAGTTCTTAATTATTTGGAGTGATATTGTTTTTGGCACCGATAGATTTTTTCATTGTTTTATAATTGTTTGATATGACCGGGTCGTTACCTCTTTTTTTAAAGCCAATTAGATCTTTGAGCTGTCTGATTTCAGAATTTAATTCTGCAGAGAAGGGTATTTTTTCAGATTTTGTGGCTCCTTTGACAATGTTTCATTTAGGAAATGCTATGTCATAGCACCACTGGAAGTTTGCCATGAAGTTATTGAACACACTATCAACAGACATTCCTTGGGTAAACTCCTGAGGGAATGTGTTTTCATAGAGTGTTTTAAAGTGTTGAGAAATTGTTCATTGAATTTTCTTACAACCACATTGCTTTTGCCTAGGTCCGGTAATTTTTTTGATGACCAGGACATGGTTTGTGCAAGGTGATCAGATGCGCCCAGACAGACTAGTTTACTGTTACTGACAACATAGTCCACTAGATGTTGTTTTATTCCCGTATTGTGCCACACGTATAGGTTCATCATATGGTAGTTTCAAGTTAAACATTGTGAGTAAGTCAAAAAGTTGTTTCTTATAACGACAGTTTGCCTTGAAATTTATGTTGAAGTCTCCATAGAGGATAATGTGGGTATGCTTGGCTGTTAAGGTGCTGTATAATTTATCAAGAAAAATTTGGGGGTCTGATTCTGTTGATGAGCTATGACGGTACAGGGTGATAATGCTGGTTTTTATTGACCCTGATAGCAGAACACTCGAAGTCAAGTTCTAAGGATGAAGTTCACGAGATATTGAATATTGTCGCTATTTCAGAGTATCTCTGATTTTACAAATATTGCCCTACCACCGTGGTAGTTAACCTCAGTTGATCGCCGCGCATCCAATGCTCAGATATACAAAGAAATGCCAGATTACTAGTGCTACAGAATAGTTCTAAAATATTGATTTTATTTGCCAGGCTGTTTAGGTGAACAAGCTGATATTTGTGAGTTGTACTTATCTCGCTGACATCATGGGTGAGGCTGGCTCTTGAAAATTTTGTGTTATTTGTCTAGATTGGTTTTCCCCTAGTGTGGCCTGTCCAAAAATCGTCCTTGTTTGAAGTTGAAGCGGTTAATTGGATGTTTTGGGCCAGAAGTCTGATTCTTGCACCGTCTTCTGCAGGCAGGGTTCCACGCCAATCATGGAAGCTTGATTGTTGGTGCGGACAAAATATGTTTTGAGATTCTTCACATAGATATCTTGCGATTGTGTGCGTTTTTTAATATAATTTTTGATGTTATCCTGTGTTACTGTATCCTGTACTTTACATAAAAATAGCTTTTTTCAGATTTTCCAGTGCCATGAAAGTCATATCACCTTCTTCTCTTCCTATGTTATAGTTTCTCTTCTTTTCCTTCCAGCCGACTGCGGTAAATCCTTCATCCGTTTCATTAGTGGTGTCTTTTACTTTATCAAGTGTAATTGCATTGTCATTCGTGAGGATTGTAATTTCAGCGAGTTTTTGTTTGGTTTGTATTCTCATGATTTCCGCTGCCACTTGGTTGACTTGCGTTTTTACACCTCCCTGTAAGTCAGGAACTCCCAAGTCCAAGATAACGACGAGCTATCTTGGGTTTTATATTCGGTGTATTCGCTTTTTTTGTGCGGTATGTTTTTGTTTCACTCGCTTCTTTTGTGCGGTATGCTTTTTGTTTTACTCGCTTTTTTGTGCGGTATGCTTTTTGTTTCACTTGGTTGAAAACTGACGAGCCAGAGACAGGGTTGGCACTTAGCTTCCCTTGGCACTGCGACCAGCTGGGGTCTATTGTATCACTGATCTCTCCAAAGGTTCTGTGTCGCCTTCTACTTAGGGCATCACAGTCGAAGATATTTTTTTTATTTATATACTTTATTGTCAAAGAAAAAAATATATCTTATTGACAAAGCGTACTTAGAGCTAGTGCATGAATATGATATCTCAGCAACAGACAATACTAAATATTTATATATATTAAAAAAAAAACAGATATAGAAGTAAAGATATACAGACGGGAACATACAATATATCACAATTTTATCACTAAGAGAATTGACCATCATCATAGAACTCCTGTAGGCCGTAGTATGCCTTGAGCAAAAGTATCTTTTTGACTTTTTTTCGGAACAGGTGGTGTACCGGAATTTCTTTCAATTTTGTGGGCAGTTTGTTGTACATTTTTATACTTTCGTACATTATAGAATTATTTGTCTGCTCTGTTCGGGGAGTGGGTAAAGCTATATTTTTTCTTACCACTTGACGTGTATTATGTATTATTGCTGGATGTTCTGCAACATTTGCATTAGCTTTATGTTTGTGTACCAGACATGTGGTCTCCAATATAAAGATTGCGGTTAGAGTGAGAATCTTGTGCTTTATGAACAAGGGCTTGCAGTGAACTTAGCTCCAGACATAAATCTTACCGCTCGTTTTTGAAGAACAAAAATGGAATCGAATAGGTTTTTTGTACAATAACCCCAAAAGGCTATCCCATATCTCAGGTTTGATTCAACCAAGGAAAAATAAGTCACTCTACCCATCGATAGACCAAGTTCCTTGGATACTACTCTTATTGCATAGCTGCCTGATGCCACTTTCTTCCGCAAGGTGTGAATATGGGTGGAAAATTTCAGATTGTCATCTATTTCAATGCCAAGAAACTTGGTGGAAGTTCTATTCATAATTGGATTCAAGCCTAACATAAGTGAATCATAGGTGAATTTGAAAGTGAGGAGGCTTGTTTTTTTCGAATTGAAGCAGAGGTCACACTCAATGATTTCTTTTAAGCAGTCAATATTAGGTCCTTTCCACATCAATGTTGTGTCGTCCGCGAACATGGTGAACTTTCCTTGAATATTTATACTGGCCAAGTCATTGAGGTAAACTAGGAACAATATTGGACCGAGTACTGAACCTTGTGGCACACCACATTTGATAGTAGACGGGGCAGATTTGCCATCTTGCATCTTTACAATTTGTTTTCTATCAGATAAATACGACTCAAACCATTTGTAGCTCTTGTCTCTGAACCCATAGTGCCGAAGCTTCTGAAGCAGTATTCTGTGACATACACAGTCAAATGCCTTTGAAAAATCACAGAACACTGCTCCAATTGCTAAGCCCTCATTCATACCCACATAAACCCCTTCCAGAAAGTGAAATATGGCATCGTTAGTGCTCTTGTTATTTTGGAATCCGAACTGGGATGTGTTCAATACATTATGTTCTTCCAGAAACTGCAACATTCTTTTCTTGACAAGTTTCTCTACGACCTTTGAAAGTATGGGTAGTAGAGAGATGGGGCGGAAATTTGATGGATCGTCAACGCTCCCACTCTTGTGGATTGGGATAATGGCTGCCGTTTTCAGGCATGATGGGAAAACACCAGTAGCAAAGGAGATGTTTATAGCTTCGGCTAGTACATGCACAGCTTCATCTGTAAGATTTTCTAAAATAGTTAGTGGAATATCATCAACACCGGCACTCCTCTTATTTTTGATTTCAGTGAATATTTCCCGTAACTCCAAGGTATTAGTAGGATACAGGTAGAAGGTCTCGTTTACCATTCTTTCCTGAACAAAACTCATTGGATCTATATCTCCAGCATTATTAGAGGCAAGCGAAGCTGCAATGGTGCAGTAGTATTTATTTAATGTGTTGGGATCCACATTGGGCTGAAGGGGAGGCAGTCCTGTTTTTCCTCTCAAAGTGTTAACTACTACCCAGCTTTCTTACATTTTATTTTTGGCTTTGTCGATTCTATTTTTATAATACCAATCCTTTGCCATTTTTATGACACGTTTGTATATTCTTTTGTAATTGCAGTAGTATGATGAAAAATAATTACTATCTGTAAATTTGTGAATTACATGCAGAGATCGTAAATTCTCTGCAGATATTCGGATTCCAGAGGTTACCCATGGCTTGCTTTTTTTCTCCTTAATTTTCTTCAGAGGAAAACATTGGTTGAACCCCTCCTCTAGAGTAAGCTGAAAGGAATTCAGAGGTTCTGGAAAGGATAATATCTCATACCAGTTGATCGACTCACAATAATAATAATAAACAAACAAACAAAATAAACAAACAATAATAATAATAGTCGTTGAAGCATTCGAAGTTTCTTTTATTATAAATCCTCCCAAATCTCACCTTCTTCTTTTTTTTAACCACCTCAATTTTGCAGGAAGTCAAGATTGCTTCGTGGTCTGAAAAACTTACAGGAGTTACTAGTGAATTAGTCTCGTCATCATTGAAAATAATATGAGAGGCTGTTTCCTCCTCTTCATCACATAGCCTACACTCCACGGTTTCCCTGCGTACTCCCATGGTGTTTAGGTGTTTTCAACAGACCTACTATTATACGTGCCTTCGTTCTGTTCAGGTTCAGAAGGTCAGCCGTCAGGGTTCGGTTTGGGTGCCCTACCATGACTTTGCTGTGTATTTGCCCGACAGTTTGATCCCAATATTGTTGGTGCCTTCTTTTTATCCACTCGTCTATCAGGGTCCTGCATCGGTTTTTGCTAATCCCATGCACAGGTTCTGGCCCTGTAAATAGCGTTTCAGATGCTTGTCTAGCTAGCTGGTCCGCTTTTACGTTGCCTTCAATGCCTCTATGACCTGGCACCCACATCAAGGTGACCTTGTTGTGTTTTGCCAGCTCGATGAGTCCCAGACCAGTTTAGACTGTATAGTTGAGTGCTTTGATAGCACTTTGACTGTCAGATAGAATGTAGATGTGTTTTTTCCTACAAACATTTTCTAGATTCTTCTGAATGCATACCCATAATAGCATGTGTTTCAGCTTGGAATATCGTGGAGCATTTGCCAAGTGGTATCTTGGCCTTACCCCATGTATTCCTGCTCCCGTTTCTTCAACTGTCTTTGAACCGTCTGTATACCAGACTATGTCCGCAGTTGATTGTGATTCTATACTCGGGGCCCATCCAGATCAATTCGTGTTTCGAATGATTTTTCGAATGAGTATAGGGGTTGCATGTAGTCTGGAATCATTTCGAGTTCGTCGATATTGATTACATGAGTGATTCTGGTATGTCCAGTTGTTCGGATTCTCCAGTTTTCTGTTTGTTTCAGTATGTATGCACTCATCCTGGACTCTCCAATGACATGTAAGTCAAGGGGTTTCGAGGTTTAGGTTGATTTACATTGCAGCTGTTGGAGTGCTATTCATTGCAGCTGTTGGAGTGCTATTCATTGCACCCGTGATGCAGAGACAGGCAAGCCTCTGGATTTTCACAAGGTTGGTTTTTGCCTGTCTTTGATTTGTTTTTGGCCACCATAAGAGTGAGCCATAAGTTACTCTTGGTCTTAATACCGCTGTGTAAAGCCAGTGCATGGCTTTCGGTTTGAGCCCCCAGGTTTTTCCAAAAGCTCTCCTGCACATCTTTTATTGATTACATGTTGAAGATGCGGGTTCCAGGTTAGTTTCTTGTCAAGAATCAGCCCTAGATATTTCACCTGCTCTTCTACTTGTAATGTTTCACCGAATAGTCTTGGAGGTATGAGATCTCCCATGTTTCTTCTCCGGGTGAAGGGAATTAGTGTTGTTTTGTTCGGATTTGCCCTTAGGCTCTCTCTGTTACACCATTCCTCTACTGTCCTCAGTGCATTTTGCATTAGCTCTGAGGTTGTTCGAGTATTCTTTCCTTTGATGAGGATGACCAAGTCATCTGCATACCCTTGAGAGTAATACCCTTGGTTATTCAGAGAAATTAGCAGTTCATCTACAACCATGTCCCACAGAAGGGGGGAGAGTATGCCCCCCTGTGGGGTACCTCTGGAAATTTCAACCTGCTCTGTTTCCCGAACATGTTGGCTTGGACCAGTCTATTGTGAAGCATTGAGTGTATCCACCTGCACCTGTTTCGTCATTGCCTCTTCGAGTGGCCGCAGAGACCATACTTTCAAAGGAGGTGTTGTCGAAGGCTCCTTCGATGTCTGGGAAAGTGCATAGTGCAATTCCTTTGTTTGCTAGAGACTCTTCAAGCCTTGAAACAAGCTGATGAAGTGCTGTCTCGCATGATTTTCCTGTTAAATAGGCATGTTGGTTTTGATGTAAAGGCAGTTCTATAAGAGCGGTTTCCCTTATGTCTCTATCTATCAGTTTTTCTAAGCCTTTCAGAAGAAATGAAGATAGACTTATTGGTCTGTATGCCTTTGCCTGGTCGTATGAGTCCCGTCCAGGTTTTGGAATAAAGACCACATTTGCAGTTTTCCAGGTTTGAGGTAGCCATCCCAATGCTAGGCTCAGCCTGTACAGTCTGCACAGTTCTGGTGCTAGGTATTCAACTCCGCTCTGAAGTAGTATGGGAAATACTCCATCTGGGCCAGGAGACTTGTAAGGCTTGAAGGAGTTTATTGCCCACACTACTTTTGAGTGAGTTACCGTTCATTTAGCCACTTCCCAGTCTGCCCTTCTTGCCCTCAAATGGAGGTTTGCAGGGATTTCATATCTGGGGTTCTGGTTTGTGGTCACAGTGGATCCTGTGAAGTGTGTATGGAGCAAGAGTTCTATAGTTTCCTTCCCAGTGTTGGTGTGATTGCCGTTTTTTGAGAGTCCCCAATGGATTGATGGGGTCTTTGGAAAGGATGCGGTGGAGTCTTGCTCTTTCTGAGGTTTGTTCTATGTCCTCACAGAACTTCCTCCATGACTTTCTTTGTTCCCCTCTAATTTTGTTATTGTATTCTGTGAGAGTTTTGGAATAATTCTCCCAGTCACCAGTTTTTTTTGCTCCATTAAATAGTTTGCGCATTTTATTTCTAAAATATGTGAGTTTGGTATTCCACCAGCTCACTTTACCTTTAGTGGTGCTGCGCTTTAAAGAGCAGTTGTTATGATATAATAATACTTTTATTTTCCTTTTTGATAGAGAGATAGGAATGGTCAGAAACATTTAGATCTAAACTAAAACTAATGACTTCTACAAGAGAACACATTGAAACCTAACCTAAAACAAATAACATCATCATCAAGATATGCTACTAAAAAACTCATGTATTTAGTAGAATGCACCTTCAAGTAGAATTTTTTTTTATTGTAAATTTGATTAATTTTTATTGTCACAACTTTTTATGGAAATGGGGAGTGCATTAAAAATTTTCAGACCCAGGTAGTATGGTGAATTACTTGTAAGCTTCAGCCTTACATACGGAACATGGAAATCATCTTTTTGATATGTAGTTACGCCTTGAAAGTTCATATTGGTAAGGAATTTGTTTTGATTTTTGTACTGTTAATATGAAACGCTCTTTAAATAATTCTCTACAGAAGTAGTTATTTGATTTTCCAGTGATTCTACGAATAATTCGTTTTTGTGAGAGAAATACATCATCTGATGTTGTCGAACTTCCCCAGAGGCAGACTCCATAACGCAGTCGTGACTCTACCTGACAGTAATATAGGGCAGTCAGTTGTTTTAGACTTAAAATTGATCTAAGATAAAAAAATAAGAATGAAAGAGAGGACATCTTAGATACGATGTTCTCACAGTGTCTCTTCCAAGTCAGATGTTGATCTAGCGTGATACCTAGAAATTTAACTGACACCGTGCTATTTACTGATTCATTGTTGATTTTGATGTTGTTGAGATCTTCGCATTTACTTTGATGAGTTTTGAAGCTCACAATATTGGTTTTCTCAGTATTGAAATGTAGTGAATTTGAACTATACCAATCAAATAAATTACTCAAAGCTAAATTACATTCATTTTGCAGGTCATCTTCACATTCCTTTGATATTATTAATGATGTATCATCAGCATAGGTAACAAAATGTCCTCTTTTGAAAACCTTATCTATTTCGTTGACATATAAAATGAAGAGCACAGGGCCCAATATTGAGCCCTGTGGAACACCCATTATTATATCAGAACATTCTGATGTAGCTTCTTTTATCATGCCTTTGTCAATGAATTTTAGGGTTACATACTGTTTCCTATTACTGAGAAAGCTTTCTATCCAATGCAGAGGGTTACCTCTAATTCCATATTTAGACAATTTTCTTACAAGAATATTGTGATTGACACAATCGAATGCCTGACTGAGATCGCAAAAGATCCCAATCGGACACTCGCCTGCATCTAGATATTTCAATAACTGTTCATAAAATTGATAACTTGCACTGCTTGTGGACTTAGTGGCTCTAAAACCATGATGATTTTCGGAAAAAATGTGGAGGGATTCAACGTATTTCAGAAGGCGATCTAAAAAACTGTATTCAAATACCTTAGAGAAAGAGATAGGTATAGTAATAGGCCTATAATTACATAAGAGATTTCGGTCGCATTTTTTATAAACTGGCTCAATTTTAAGATTTTGGGAAAAACAACTTCTTTAAAAGAAAGGTTGACAATGTATGTTAGCGGTTCAACAATCACATCAAGTACTGCTTTTATTAAAAAGCCAGGGATACCATCAGATCTTAGTTATTGAGACTAAGAAGGTTTATTTTATTTTTACTTTTCAGTTCCGTATTTCGTCGGCTCAATTTTTTGTTAAAAAGTTTTTATTTTTCAATTTTTTGTGGCTGAGTTTTC
This sequence comes from Gonioctena quinquepunctata, assembly GCA_018342105.1. Classification (NCBI taxonomy): domain Eukaryota; kingdom Metazoa; phylum Arthropoda; class Insecta; order Coleoptera; family Chrysomelidae; genus Gonioctena; species Gonioctena quinquepunctata. Next base: position 7,360 of record JAFIRS010001737.1, on the reverse strand, counting down.
ATTAACTTCTGAGGGTTGGTAAAACAACTAAGAAAGCGGTAAAAACCCTTCTGAACACTTCAAGGCCTATAGTGAGAGTGCTAAGAATATTAGAAGAAGTGACATTCCGAAATAAAAGCGCTAATAACCAATCGAGAGGAAACTGCTCCAGATGTGGTAGGAGCGGACATTTCAAGAGAGATTGCAGAGTAAGGGTACCACCACTCTGCTCATCACCTGATAGGACAGGATCATCCAGAGAATCCTCGGATAGGTACCAGTGTTACGTTGTTCTTTTCTAAATTGATGAATTTCAATAATTCACCTTTTTTTTAAATTTTCAAGTAACAATCTAATTTATAATTATTAAAATGGACCTGCGTTTAGTCTGTTTGCTCACGATAATTACGAAAGTGTGGTTGTTTGCACATCTCAATATTACATCCAGACTAAACTAGCAATATCCAAATTATCATTCATTTGAGTTGGAGGCCTCTCAATTTAACTACGAGTACTCAATGCCCCAGCCTCAACCTCAACTCAATTTTTTTTAAAATATGTGTAAATCTTTTGCGTTGGAGCAGTATAACTCCGCTTAGATCTACTAGCACCACCACCCTATACTAACAGCCTCATCACCCATACTGACAGCCTCATCACCCTGTGAAACAATCATTGCAAAATGCAATCACACCACACAAACAATAAATAATGAACAATGAAACAAAACAAAGTTACACAATGATGATACATAGCATAGGGCAATGTCATTAGGGCAGTAAACCGGTGAAATTGTGATAATATGATTAAAATAACATCCAATATTAATATTATGTCGAAGAAACAATCAGAGCAGAGCAACTTACACAATAACAGAAAACTTTATAAAGTAAATTTTTCTTTTGATTCAAGTTAGGTTATGTTTACAAACAGTATAAACTACTACACGTGGTTCAGTTATCGCTGGTCGCATACAATGATTATACGAGTTCGTCAATTATATCTGCCTCCCCCCCGCTCTCCGCCAGCAGCGTCAAGTCATCGCGGCACCACTACGGTTGGTTTGCCCATGAATTTTTCACGATTTTTTAAACCTTTTATCTTGGTATTTTTAACTTAAACCTGTTAATTTTTTGGGTGTTTCTGGTTGGTATGTTAATTTACTTTAGCTCCATTGAATTTTCAGTTTTCTAGATGCCCACGTTTTCTGTGGATAACCCATTAATTGAACTGATGCTAAGCGCGTTTCAAACGTCATTTCGTGATAGGACACTTCATTGTTTCGATTTATTGAGAATATTTGTGGAAACTCTGGAACCATTATAATAAATAGGAATTAATGAGTTACCCCGATATTTTTATGAGTTGAAAATTTGGGTGAAGTTTTTGAGAGCTTGTTGATGGTTCTTACAAGAAACTACGGCTTCTAGGTATGATCTGAAGTAAAAACAGCTTGTACTAACTCTTCCTAAGGAATTGTGTCAACCCTTCAGCATTTTTTCGAGAGCTATATTTACTTCAAATATTTACAATAAATCGAAATACAGTTAAAAAAACAAGTGTCCTATCACGAAATGGGCTCCAACACGCACCTAACAGTCGATTCAATTTTCACTTATTTATGACAAAACTATAGATACGTATGGCACTATAAATTCATTGAAAAGAAAGTCAAATGATTCAGCAAACATAAACACTAAAAAACGACGGAAAAATGTTACTAACAGGAAGAAAAACCGCTGTGAAAAAAACATAAATATTCAAGAGACAATTCTTATTTTCTATAAATATATATATATATATATATATATATATATATACATATATATATATATATACATATATATATATATATATACATATATATATATATATATATCTACAAATATAATCATGATAAACTAAAACTAAGTTACAACAAATGAATGTGCCTCATTTGACTTTTGAATAAATCAATTCTTCCACTATTTTTATTTGCTAATTTAACTACCCTTGTATTGACTCATTTTGGCCACAGTTCGTACTGTGATGAGGAACCATGAGCAGTTCTGAAATTCTTGTTCTTCTGGGATTGACATTTAGATTAAAGAGTTCAATTAAATTTGGACAACTTATAGCTCCATTTATAACCCTGTGAAGGAATCTTAATTCTATTTCTGCTCTTCGATGTTCTGAACTTGATGAATTTAATATGTTCAGATTGTCAGAATATTCATAGTCTCTCCTCTGATACCTAAGTTTGAATGCACAAGACCTTAAAAATGTATTTTGAACACTCTCAATTCTATCCGCTTGATAAAACGGACACCATATCATACAATTATATTCAATAACTGATCGAACGAGACAGCAGTACAATATCTTGGAAGTGTAAATGAAAAATTGATCTGAAGATCTTTGAATGAAGCCTATTAATTTGAATGATTTAGAGACAATATTATCAATGTGTGTCTTAAATGTTACTTTGGAGTAAAATAATATGCCAAGATCTCGAACACTATCAGCCACTGATAAATAAACGTCAAAGATTCGCTGGTGACGTCAAATGACGATGCAAATCCGCGCGTGTGGTGCTGCAATTTGGCCAATGTACGAATATAGGAAATAAGTCATCCTCCTCATTGTGTATAATCATTGGATCGCATCGACTGAGCGACTAGCATGAAACATGAAAATGTAACATATGCTCGCTCACAATGTTGGTGTGTGTGTGCTGCGCTGCGTTTCGAATCACGCAGCGTCTATTGTTTTTTTATATTAAGGCATTGGTTATAACATTAGCCTATTGACCTCAATTAGGGTTGTGGGCATGCCCACCGTGCCCACAACGATGGATCGGCGCCTGGATAGCATCCCCTGTACTGTTTTTTTGGTTGAAAACCAAATTGCTAAAGTTGTAAAATTTGGTGAGGAGCCAAAAAGTCGATCAATCAATTTTTTACCAATATTGTTAATGAATAATTCATATTCTTCCCTCTTAAAAGAAATGTGTTTTCAATATAAGTTATTCCTTACAGGAAATGCAATGGATCTCTAAATCATCAAATTCTATACATAATTAAAATTTCATGGTTGAAATAGACAATAAAAATCATGTAACAGACATTGCCTAGTGAGTAATGCATTCGTATTTGATAAAACTATTATTTGATAAGAATTTTTAATTTGACAAGTGTCTTGTCAATTGCATCACTGATTTCTTGAGAGTATATTCAGAATCATGAGGAATACGTCACATGTATTTTACATTTTTATCCTAGTCTCTTCATGAGACAGTTAGTCCATACCTCACATGTATCCAGCATGAATGATCTAGTGTCGGTATTCGTGTAACATCTCCACCTTTTAACAGCTGTAGGTGATTTATCATAACACACTTATTTGTAAATAATGTCATATACTTAATTTTGAATCAGTTAGTGTAGGTATCCACTCCTACTAATCAATATATATATTCAGCTCATGTAACTCATTTTGTTCAAATGAGTTAATCCATTCCTATCAAGATTGCACATATGGTTATATAGTATGTTGTTAAAACTATCCTACATTGTATATATAATGAAAATTTGCAATTTGACATACAATCAGTGTATAGGATAGATTTATAATCAAATGCATATGGTTAAAAGAATGTTGTGAAAAATCCAAAATATTCATTTTACATACACATAATAGTAAAAAAGTTGTGGGTGTGCGAAGTTGTGATAGGTACAGTATTATAGGTTGATCTAATATTATTTCAAAATTAATTATATTCGCTTAAATATACATTACTGGAATTTTGAACTAATTGTTTGAGAAATGTATAAAAAGGGTTGAGAAATTCTTATTTAGAAGCAAAGCAACGGTGACCATGATTCATACAAAATTTGCTTAAGTGGCTGTCAATCAGAATGGAGATACATAATTAAACCTTTAGATAATTATTGATCAACGTCGTTTTTTTCTTAATGTTCTTTTGCGCCTTTTCAAAAATATGAATTATTCAGCATGTTTGAAAACAAACCACTTACCTACGGAACTGAAATGTACAATTGAGATTCTTTATGAATGAAAATAAATAACTATTATGGTCCCTGAAACTCTTCTGATGTACTAACGTTTTATCACCCAAGATGTGTAGATAAAATCAATTAACGATTGGAATTTCGAATTGAGTGATTGCAAAATCTAAATATTCAAGATAAAAGCAAAGTAATGAACAACAAGTTGTTTATAACTCGTTAAGTGGTGTGCGATGCATATTCAAACCTTTAGTTGAGATATGTAGATGAATTTAATATGTTCTGTGAGACTGAGAGTGGTGGCACAGCAGTTCAAACGTGCAAGAAATATTTTTTTCTCTCACTTATTGTCAACTTTTCGTAATACTTTAATGGTACTTCAACGGACTGCCAACTGTCAGCGGTAGTTTAAGAAGTTAGAATACACCCTGTATATATATATATATATATAATTATATATATACCTTAAAAATCCAGGTGAAGGATTTATTATTTACTTTGGGGTCAGGAATGATGAGTTTTAATAATTAATTTTATTGAGCTGAGTTTTTTTTATCAAGATCATTGAAAATAGGAATTAAATTTGTAAAATAACATGAAATTGACATGAAATATTATTTTTTTTTGGGAGGAAGAAAATCTACAAGTGACAGTGGACTTAATGTAGGAAGTGTTACAATTTTATGAATTGTGAAAAATTATTTTTTTAAGAACAATTATTTGATTTTAATCATTTGTGTTTGTTGTTATAAGTGTAAATAGAACTCACCCTAGACAAACAGGCTGAAACAGAACTTTCGAGGAACAAGATTTTCAAATATATTTTTTCCTGTTATGTGTCCGTTATAGGATTTTTATTAAATATATATATATATATATATATTTAAATTTATAAATATAAATCTGTGTGTGTGTGTAGGTGTGTGTGTGTGTGTGTGTGTGTGGGTGTGTGTGTGTGTGTTTGGTGCCAATGAATCAACTATTTGAAACCTACTTGTTTATGAAATTTATGTTTTGCAGAACAGATTAAAAGTTATTTTAAAATCACAATACACAATTACATGTCCATAGAATTTTTATTTGAATTCACATGTTTTGCTAACACAGTAGCTTCTTCTGGTGAATGTACAATAAACCAAATAATACAATGACAAACAGTTATATACTACCTAAGATCATTATCAGTACTTACCTCTTTCGAGATAGAACATTCAAGGATAGGATCCCCATCAACATCATATAAGTTATGTAAGAAAAACAAATTGAACATATTCCAATCACCTTTTGGAAGAAAACCACTAAAAAAAGGAAAAACAGTTGGAAACATTATAAATTAATAGGTTAAAAAATCAAACATATTACTAACAAACAACTGGATTTGAATAATTCACCACTTTTGTATTTGTTTTCCTAGAAGTAGATTAAACTAGAACTTGGAATAACCCTTTGTTATCATTGTAATTGAGAATATATTTTGTGAGATTAGTGTCGGTACTTATCTCGATAGGTAGTATACAGTTCAGACCATAGGTATGGAATAAATTAATGTTTAGCATTATTATGGATTTGTTTAAAAAAACCTGAAACAGGTCGATTTCTATTGTCAATTTACAGTATGAAAATATGACCCCCTTCTTGCACCCCTCTCAATCAAGAGCACCCCCTCAAAAATGTTAAATAAGAAGGGGGTCGTGTGGCACCTTGTTTGAAGGGATTTTCATTCTCTGTTCAGCAATATCAAGTTTTTCAAATTTGGTGCAATCATAACTGAGAAAATTTATTTTGAAAATGTAAAATTTTATCTTTACCTATAATGAAGGAAATGTCACATAATGTTTGGAAGTATTTTTCAATTATTTTACAATTAAATTAAATGTTCAAAATGACCACCATTACTTCTTGCAATAAGCAATCGATCTTGGAATTCTCGTAAACTTTTTAGAAGGGTTAGTTTTAATTTCTTCCGTTATCCTAACTTTTAAATCTGCAATATTGTCTGGTCTATTGAAATATACTTTTGATTTTAAATAACCCCATAAGAAATAATCAGGTATGTTCTTATCTGTTTTGCTAAACATCAGGAAAAAGTCGTTCAAGACACCAAAAAATTATTCACAAAACCCACATAAATAATGTAATGTCAATCTAGTAGACTACTGTTATTTTGATATTTATAAGTTGCTGACACACGTCAGTGTATTGAAAAATATTTGTGTGTGTATTTGATTTAACTATGGCTCATTCATCCGAAACTCAAAGAATAGATATTTTAATTATGATTGGATGCGGTAATAAAACAAGAACACAAAAGGAAGTTTGTGAAATATTTAATAATAAATACCCTGGTCAACACGTCTCACATTCTACAGTTAGCAAAATAAAAAAAAAACGTGAAACTGGACATGTAAAAACTATCCAAAAACCAGGTCAAAATGTTAAATTGGATGAGGAAAGAAGTTAGATGTACTGTTAGCGATTGAGGAAAATCCGCATATGAACAAGTAAACAACTTGCCGCCGACAATTATGTAAGTTCATCATCGATATTGAGAGCTTTACATAAAGAAAAATTCCATCCTTATAAAGTTCAGTTGGTTCAGGAGTTAAATGAGGAAGATCCTGATAGAAGGCAACAATTCTGTGAACTGATGATGGACAAATGGAAGCAGATTTGCAGTTCATAAACAAAATTGTTTTTTCTGATGAAGCTACTTTTCATTTAAATGGAACGGTTAATCGACAAAACGTAGATATTGGAGAAGAGAAAAAAATCCTCATTGGATGTGTGAGGCTCACACACAATATCCTAAAAAGTGAACGTTTGGGCTGGTATCATTAACAACAAAATTATTGGCCCTTATTTTTTTGAAGGCACAATTAATGGTGAGGTTTGTCTAGTTTTTTTATGAACTTTTCACAACCTACATTAAAAAGACTTTTTGCTGATGTTAATGATCCAAATGCAATAGATAGATCAATTTGGTACCAACAAGACGGAGCTCCACCGCCTTACAAACGTATTGTTGGAGATTATTTGAACGAAGTTTTTCCCAATAGGTGGATTGGAAGACATGGAACGATTGAATGGCCGCCTAGATACCCCGATTTGACTCCTCTTGATTACTTCTTATGGGGTTATTTAAAATCCAAAGTATATTCCAATAGACCAGACAATATTGCAGATTTAAAAGTTAGGATAACGGAAGAAATTAACAACATAACCCCTGAGGTCCTACAAAATGTTGTAAGAGAATTCCAAGATCGACTTGCTTATTGTCAAGAAGTGAATGATGGTCATTTTGAACATTTGATTTAATTGTAAAATAAATTGAAAAATACTTCCTAAACATTATGTGACATTATTTCCTTCATTCT